>JAVYIG010009234.1:0-15000 GCA_035222895.1 Strongylocentrotus droebachiensis | reverse complement strand
ATGGCTAGCCGTGTTATCATTAAAACATATTTCTTGATATCAAGAAATAAATTTACGCTGTAAAGAAATGGTAATTCTTGATATCAAGAATTGAATTCGTGATATCAAGAATTCAATTTCGTGACATTAAAAATTGAATTCTTGATTCAAGAAATATGTTTTAATGATAAAACGGCTAGCCATAAGCTTGCGCCAGCTCGCCATAACTCGAGGCTCCAACTCGGCTAAGTGGGAACCCTGCTTTAGTGAATTTCCCAGACTCAGTTTTCGGACGGCTAATGTTAACACAAGATTACTTTGTCGTGTATCATATACATGTTTTCGTTGTGAAAATGTGTCACTTAAATAAGACAGTACTTGTTTTGTCATAATATTATACATCATTATTGCAGTATTATAAATTCTCTTCTGTGCAAGTGGTTCCAAAAAGTTTTTAAAAAGTTCGAAAGTTGTATATTTTCTTTTCCTGATGTGAACCAGGGTGCAATATTGATGAGGCGAGCACCTCAGTTTTGAATTTTTTTGAGGTGTGTCTACAAAAGTTTTTTCCACAATTTCCGCAAACAATATCACAATAATTTAGATGGGAGAACACGAATGAATTGTAGACCATTATCAACGTCTCTGTATTCACTAATTTCTTGATCATCAGCCATGTCCTAACATATTCAAGGTTTACATTAATTTGTTGTATTTGCGTAAATATATATTTTCCATACAAGTAAAGCATTGTGTCGTAAGCATAGATACTTATTTTACAAAAACAGAGTCCTTTGGGTAAACTATTGATATATAATACAAAAAGGAGAGGTCTCATGATTGACCCCTGGGGTACCCCACATTTCAATGGCAAAAAGTCAGACAAAGTACCATTCACACATGTCGCTTGTGTTCTATCAATATGTAACTTTCAACCCAGCGAAGTATATTTAATTTCATACCGAACAAATGATGACTTAACACTGTCATACTCCGGCGATTGCTGCTCCGATCAGGGCCATGGTTGCATTTGGGTTTTTAAGATAACTCTACTATTTCATAATTTACCGTATCGAATGTTCTTTGAAGTCAAGCATTACTATTACTACGTTTCCATCATTGATACCCTTGAGCCAATCACCTGTGACATTCAAAAAGGCTGCATGTGGTTGTAGAGTGTGGGGCCTAAAGCCAGATTGATATTTAACCATAAGACAATTTTGGCATATATTTGATAACAAAATAATTCTTTCTAATATTTTTGATAAGATTGGTAGAACCGGGATTAGCCTGTAAATACATGCCTCTCTCTCGTACCCCTTAATGTAAAGCAACTACGATTAGGAACAATCCCTGAAGTAATAAGAGTTATTGATTATATGCGTTTATGGTACCAGTAAATATTGAGCTCTTAGTTTACTTGGAAGCAAGTCATTTCCCATGGCAATATCATTTGGTAATTTACTCAATCCACGTGATACATCACCAACTGTCATTGTAACAAATTTGAAATGAAAATTCAACACATGTGGTGCTCCATGATACAATAATACTCTTTTCACATTGGTTTTGCTTAACCCCGTACTTTGCTTAGCCCCGTACTATCCTTAACCCCGGACTATTTTTTGGGGCTTTTAAAAATAGTCCGGGGTTAAGGATAGTACGGGGCTAAGCAAAGTACGGGGTTAAGCAAAACCAGTGTGAAAAGAGTATCAGTCATTCTCATCATTTTCTTTTGTGCCAGGTTTTGGGCCTACGTTAATAAAATAGTCGTTCCGATTTTGAGCTCTGTTTCTTTAAATTCCTTTGAATTGACCTCTATTGAAGCAATTTTGTTAGCCTTATTTTTACGACGGATTACAAGATTCGAATTTCTCAAAGTTTGTCCTATATTACCCTTCGATAAAAGGTGCATTATATATTAAATAAAAGCTTACATTGATGAAAAACAAGAACAAAACATGTCACACATAGAACAATTCATTCTGCGTCAATACACACATTCAAGTAGAGATTCTGCTTACGTCATCTGGTTTCTCACGATCAGTTGAATACCTTCCCCTTTCACCCCCCCTCTCTCTCTCTCTCTCTTTAGTCTGTTTCTTTTGTTCTCCTTTTCTGTGTTATTCAATGTCGTCGCAAGTCGATGACGGCAGCCAATGGAGTTTTTGGAAAACTCACCCCAAAGAATAAGTGTAGGTATTCTAAAAAATGAGATGTATTCCTGCCCTTTGATGTACAATAGTCCTTACGAAATGTATAAGAGATATATTGAATGAAGAATGTGATGTACTAGGTGAAGTTGCATATGTATCGTGCACCAAGCTTTAGTTGAAATGACTTTTAAATCAATATCAAAACCTTTACTTTACTTTTTCTGAGTAAAAATCATAGCTGAGAAAATATAAATTATATTTGGTGAAAAATATATAACACGGAAACAATTGTAACTAAAATATAGCGGTTGACAATTTCTTTTCATTTCCGAGAAACCTTCACCCCAGAAAAGCACCAAATTATTAATTTGCATTCTTGCAATGGTGGTACAAAAGGTAGAAGCAGGTGATCGAAATGCTTCTTCAAGGAAGCATCCATAAATTTGAATAAATTTACTTCATAAACGACTTTACATAATACGTCACCTTATTAAGAAAATGGCGATGCTCATGTGGTGCTGAGAAACTGTAAATTTGTCTTGCTTTATGCCAGTCTCATACACTTTGGTGGGGGATCTGGTAAATTGATGGCCAAGAATATAATATATCTCTCAAATTACTCAGAAAGAAAAAAAATATTTATTGGGGTGAGGTTTCCGTCGGATGACTTGGACTGATGAACTAATGGTGGGGGAGGGGAGCTGCTGCCCTCTCTGCAATTGTTGCATACCCTCAAATGCCGCTCGGTGCACATGCCTCCTACAACCCACCCCCTTAGATACGCCATTGACTATGCATGTTGTTCTCCGCCGGTCCTCCCGTAGAGTATAAAAGACCCTTGCTTACAGTAGTTATTATCACCAGACGAAGTGTTGCAGATAGCACACGAAACGTCGTGAACTTTTAGATTCCTTATTGACCACATTGCGAGACAAACAAATATCACTAGCGATATTATTTTCGATACATGTTGTTCTCATTTATTTTTTGATATCTTCTTGGTAGCCTAATGAAACTGCACAAAATATGATATAACAGTAGTTTAGGTTCTAAAGAGGACCGGAAATGGATTAGATGTTGCACTTGAAATTCCTTTAAGCGAATCCTATTGATAATTTTTCTTTACTCTTTGTGCTGATTGGCAAATAAAGGTTAATCAATGATGAAACACCTCCAGAAGATTTTTGGGCCATTCAACACACATGGACATTTTCGTTCTTTAACAACATTAATTGAGCCTCTAAAAGTTGTTTATTTTTTCCCTTTTTTGTGAGATGGAGGATTGCAGAAAACAGAAAGGAAAACAACGTCTTCAGCATAAAACTACTTAATCTGTAGTAATATTCATCAATAAATTAAAATAGATAAAAATATTTACCAGGGGATTGTCTCAAAGAGTCTCCAACCCCACAACCCTTCGGCCAAGGTTTAACGGGTTTAAAGGTTTAAGAGCGGTGTCTTCTTCTACAATAGGCCAGTTCACGGTTAGCACAAGACTGCAATGACCCCGAATATCCACAGATCTTCAAAACATGAAGAGGTCCCATTTTGTACATTTTGAAATAATCACTCCTACAGCGATGGAGGTGCTACATAAATAGCCTTTGTTTCCCCTTTTCAAAGAATACTTCCACCACGTATCATGGAGTGCACTGCTTGTGCACGAATGAATATTAGGGACTTTTTAGATTCTTACGAAGACAACAGGGATTGCTACGATCGACGTCCTTTTAATGCACTGCCTTGAATGGACGTCACACGTATCAGTCCACGCAAATCTAAAAGTCCCTATTGATTACATAACTTTCATGAGCACGTATCTAGTATTTCGTCTCCGCTTATTTCACAACGTGTTCTGCAATGACCTTTATCTGCTCATGCTCAGACTGCAACCGGTCATGTTCAGGTGTATTAGGGACTTTTAGATTTACACGACGAGAGCTCGGACTGCCGCGTGTGACATTGTGTTAAGGCACTGGGCCGGTTTCATTGGAATTAATCGAGAAATTCCCCTCGCTGCCGTGTAAATAAAAAATACGCTGCCCGGTAGTGTATTAAAAAGACGTCTCATTACCTTAAAAGGATGTCACACATTGCGGTCCACGTTCTCGTCGTGTAAATCTAAAAGTCCTTATTGTCATACTGTTGAGGTGCAGTTCAGATGTATGTACACTGTCTGATAAGAGGCACAAATAACTTCGTGAGAGTAAAAACAACTACCGTTTTTAACGGAGCTGGGTCTTTTGTACCCATTGCTTGAAGCTGTCAACAGAGGTACAATTAAGGGTGTTCTGAAAGAGGGTGTATTGACGATGCCTCTGCTCAGCATTCAACAACCATTCTCTTGCCTTTGTTCACCTCATCACGCAGTTGCCTCAGCTCCGTCAAATCTTCTTCTGGTCCGAAACATGCGGTAAGACTGTGCAAAAAAAAAAGGAGAAACACAAAAACGGACACTTATTTACAAGTACAGGGTAACGCAGTTCCATTTTACTTTAAAAAATCTCCGTTTGGGTAAACACAATTTCTATACTAAATACGTAATTTCTATTTTTGTTTGTTCGTGTTCGTATGAGTTATATTGTTATTATTATTATTTCATTTTCGTAGCGTGTATACGCATATCTTGATTCAGTAGGCAGTGGACTATCTATAGGCATTGTGGCATCGCCCCCCCCCGAAAAAAACAACACTTTCATTGTGGTAACGAAATTGCTTCGTCATCAAAATACACGCTGCCCTAATATAATGATTTTGAGTATCCTCTAGAATGATCGCGAACGAGCAAAAATGGAAACTTTGACTTCTGTTGAATGTTATTCATCATCAGAAGTTACGAGCAGAGATATTAAAAAGTATATTTCGGGCACCTTGCTGAAGACTGCAAATAATTGAGGATTTTAATGAATGAATCCCTCTTCAATATGTTCATGGGGAGAAAATTGTAACTGTCAGAACAGAGTAAAATGCAATTGCTTTTCTTTTTAGTTTGTGTGTGTCTTTGAATCTGCGATTGCTCGTACAAAAATTATGTCATAACACAGTCATACTCCGGCGATTGCTGCTCCGGTCAGGGCCATGGTTGCATTTGGGTTTTTAAGATAACTCTACCGTTAAGGGTTATATTCAGTGATAGCCCCATGGTTGAAGTTAGCAATTCGGTTTGTGTAAATGGTCCCTACAAGTCTTTGTGGAGTAGTATGTTGTATTTATTAGGTGGTCTGTTGAAAACAGATCACCTATTGATTTCGTTAGAATTTTCTTTCATTCTTTCTTTATTCTTTATTCTTTATTTTTATTTCTTCCGTACACTTTTTTGTCCACACGTTTACTCGAAATCAACATGGTCAATTGCCTTCAAATTTCTGTCAGTCATCAAGCCCTATGATTTCAAGTCAAATTAACTTTTTCAAGGTCACTAGGTCATCGTGACGTCATCCAGGCGCCATTTTGTAAAAGTCAGGTCATTATCATATCTCGATAACGAGTCATCAAAAATCAACCATATTTAATATACATCAACTTCAGGTCAAAGTTCAACTAAAAATGTCAACAAATTTTGCGCGCGCACCTCGACGCGCACGTACGCGCGCATTAAAATTTTAAAATGGTCAAATTCGTTCCAAATTAATTTTGCATACGTTTCAGGCCATTTTAAGCATTTTGCAAAAAAACGCGCGCACACACATGCGCGCGCGTTTTCGCGCGTAATTGCATCTTTCAACATAGAATCGCCAAATTTTTTCTGTCATCATATTTGGCACATTTTTTCAAGCATTTTGATACCTTGTTCAACTTTTTCTGCCCATTAATAACGGAATGAGCGTCCGTTTAAGATAATTACCGTGCGCGCGAGCTTTTGTAATACATAGCATACATGGGCAAAAACATGCCTGTACAAAATCCATTGTAGCGCTTTAGGATGCAAGGTGACCCCAAGTTTTTTTTCATATTTTGATAGAGTATGAATCGGAGATATGATTTCATGTTTCATTTGACCCTCAATTAACTCATGACGTCATCATAATGGCCTCCGAACTCAAAATTTCAATTTTCATATTATGACGTCAGCAGATTTTTGGAAAATTGATTGTATCTCTGCAAATGTTGATCAATTTTCTTTCAAATTTTGATATGTTCTACCTTAGAATATTCTCTACAAATGCAGTCAACACGATATTTCATTTTGACAAAGGCATCATGGCGTATTTTTGCGATTAAAGGAGGCATGTCAATTTTTCACATTTTGCGTGTATTCTCTATGGGACATGACTTTTTCTCAAAACTGGATTCTACATTTTCGTCTTTCGCGAGCGATATCTCTGTCGTTTTATCTTTGTTTACGCTGAGCTTTGAGTATGTTGTAGCTGAGACAATAAGCTATCACAAGTGTGCCCTTTATTTTTCGATCAGATGCCGAGATCATGCTCATATTTCACTTGCAACGTGGGATTTGAGAATTCCATTTCTCGTTTACGTGTAATCGCTATGGGAAATGTTTTGGTATATCGGTAACGCACTTGACTTCGGACCTCGAGATCCCTGGTTCGAGTCCGGGAGTCTCCAACAATTTGTTTTCTTCATTTTTTTTTCTTTTTTGACTTTTCAATGATCATAAAATTCAAAACAGACCACCTAAATCGTCCCCATGACGAATTAAATGTCTAGTTGTGTATACGCTTTTTTTTCTCAGACTCACGCAATGATTTGGGCGGAGGTACGTTGGCAGGTACGAATGATGTCAATCCCATGTTGCGTCTTCATCTTAATACCGGTGATGATCAATTTGTTGAACACCTTGCAGCTCTTCAAAGCCTCACAGATCGGCTTCAAGGTGTCATCGTTGGCTCTGAAGGCACAGCCGACACCCAATGCAACGTGCATGGTATTCAAGCCTGGTAGATTGGACAAGATACGAGGGATAACCTCTAACGTCTCCTCCACGTCCCCATGCCGAGCTGAAGATGGGAAGCTGATCTCCATGTGACTCAGTCCTGGGCACTTCTTTAGGAAAGTCTCCAAGTGAAGTCCTTTCCACGATTCCATGCGCAAGACAACTTTTCTCAGGGCCAGCAGCTCACCGATCTGACCAAAAAAGTCAGGATGGAAGTTACAGTTGATAAGGGATAGGCTCATCAGCTTTGTTGCATTGGTGAGGGTTTTAGCAAAGCGTTGAGATCCGTGGCGGGCGAGAGTGCTGCAGTTCAAAGATATCTTCCCAAGCTGTGTCGGAATGTTATGTTCCTCCATTTCGTCATCATCCTTGTGCTGAGTGTCATCAGAGCAAACGTCCTGGATGATGAGAAAGGCTCTCAGAAGTACTGGAAACTGGCCGGACCAGAAGACTGCCCTAAAGAACGAATCGGCGCAAGCGGTGCAGATTGGCAATTCGAGGATTTCCAGGCTCTTAAAGCATCCTTGTGGCAGACAACTAATGTTCTGGATGAAACCCGGTCCAATCGTTGACCCGGGCATGGTCAATTCAGAAAGTGAGGGAAGATCTCCAAGTGCAAAGAGCAGTGCTGGGAGGTCGGTTTCTTCAAAGTCACACCAAGACAAGCTCATGGTAGAAATGCTTTTGCAGTGCTCTCTGTCAAGGGCCTCTACAAAGCTCCACATGCTGCTCATGGGAGGAGCCGATATCGACAGTTTTCTGATTGCAGAGGCATCCGTACTCCATTTCTTGAGAAAATACTTAAGCGCAGAAAGTGTGTGGCACCCTGGGCTGGAGAGGGTCACATAGTATTTTTCCTTAAATATTCGAGCCATTTCCTTGTCTACTGATACTTCTTCAGGACACTCAAAATAGCATTTCAGCATTAGGTCGTGCGAAGCTGAAACAGAAGACAGGTGCTGGAGGATTTCTCTTGCCACATTAGCATCTTCACCAGAAGCAAGCATCAATACGATCTCGAATTCTTCAGCGACGAATTTGTCCTTCAAGTGCTTTAGAACCTCTGTGAATTTGGCATGGTTTCTCTTCCACAGAGATGCCAGGTGAACAGCTGCACACTTCTGCATCATTCCCTTGTCGCTGAATCGCACCCCTTTAAGGTTTTCACTCTGAAAGTCTTTCCGAAGTGGGAACCCACTGCTTCCATCTCGATTGTGGGATAGAATTCCTGCTGCCAGACCAATTTCTGTGAACTCCCGACAAGAACTTATATCCTTCTGTTCTAACTCTCCATCGAGGTTCCTTGATATTAATTTCTCCAGAGCAACCTTACCCAGGCGGGACATCGTGGATTTTAGCGAATGCCTAGGAATCCCCTCAACAATTCCTCTTTTCGCCGACCGTTTCCTGACAACACTCAACTTTTGGAAGAGAAAAGATAACCTTCTTTCATGCGTGGTCTCTGAGATAAGACTTAGACGATCTAATCCATCGTTGAGATCTTCATCCTTGTTCTTAGCCTCCAGGTGCGTCCATAGACTGTGCACGATGTGATCTGTCATCTGGCTGCTGGTTCCAAGACGATCCCCTCCTCCCTTGCTGAGATCTTCTTCCCAGAGATGGCATAAGATGGAACAAGAAAGAGGACACGGACATAAATTCTCCATCAGATCTGGACAAGCTTCAATATGACGAATCAAACCCTGTGACATCTCTTCGTCATCTTCAAAGTAAGATAGTATGTAGGAGAAAGTATCTTCTACCTTGAAGCCTTCCATCTCCAGAAGGGTATATTGTCGAATGACCGATTCCTTCATCTGCACCACGCTCCAATACTTTGACGTTACAAGAACCTTGCACTCTGTCAGGCGTTTGTTCTCAATGATCTTCACCAGGTTCCCAACCTTATCACCTTTCGCCTTGCTTTTCATCATCCCATCATGTCCATCTAGAACGAGCAAGGCTTCTCTTGGATTCGCTTTCACGTATGCGTCGATAGCCTCTGCTGTGAACGTCGTGTCTTCTGGTAATAGATGTTCTCGGACAGCTTCACCAAAATTCGACGTTTCGTTCAACTTATGCAAAGGGAGAACAAACAGAAGTGGGAGGTCTTTGAGTGGTGATTTTGGATGACGCGTAATCCAATCAAGCGCCAGCTTCGCAACAACCGTTGATTTCCCTGATCCTGAATTTCCCTGAAGGAGGATCCGGTTAGTAGGTAAGTTCTTCGACGCGCTGATTGTAAAAATATCATGGCGATTATTGTCCAAGGAAATCTTCGTGTGTTGCCGCACCGAGGTATCTTCCAGTGAGATCCCAATGTCGGTAAAGTAACGATCGACGGCGACTCTTGATCTCGCATCCCAAGGTAGGAGCCGCATGGTGCAGAGATGAGAGTGGTATTTCATCTCGAGTTCCCTTCTCAGTTGCCGGGTATCAAAGTTATCTTCCATCAAGCCACTTGTGTTGAGGATACTGCCACCATCCAATAAGTCAAGGCCATACGCTGAACCTGAGTAAATAAGAAATAAATAATCAAAGGTACAACTTCTGATCTGTGTTAAACCTTACATATATCTTTGGTGTTGGTTATATTAGAATTGTTTAACTTCTAAATGTCTTGTGACTACAATAGTGGTCAATAATATCCTATAATAGGAAGAACATGCACTGCCGGCTGTGCTTCGGGGTTCCATCTGCCTAATTGACTAAAATGACTATTTCTAAAACACTTTCTTTATCCCTGAGGCAAGATGATATGCCTCATTAACTATTGGGTCTTTCAGAGTAAATTGAGTGGGGTAATAATGCCCTTAGGACTCGGAAACAATGGTAGGGTCCAAAGCGCAGCGCGCACTACACGATGCGACTGCGATCCGATTCTTCAAGAAATGGTAATTACATGAGATATAGGAATCTAAGGCTCTCATCACACCAAACTATTTAACACTACGTTCTAGAAAATGTTGCCAACGGGCTCAAACTATGTGCGAACGGGGTGAACGTAGTTTCAACTGTTCATGATATGTTTAAGAACTTCATGGACGGGCTCGGACTAGTTTGGAAGGGAAGGGTGCTCTAGTGATCCGGTCCAAAATTTCCCCGTCCCGCAATTAGACGGAGTGACAACGTATTACTTAAAACTTCGATCCTTCTAGTAGTAGTAGTAGTATTTATTTTCCGTATAAAAACATAGTAAAAATGCATAAAATACGGTGGATAGCCCACATTCAGCTAACCCGACATGGGAAAGCTGGTCTTCCGTGGGGTCCGAAACAATTACATAAACAAAACAGAAACATAAATACATATATGAACAACAGTAAATACATTTTGAAGAAAGAAAAACAAAAAGAAGTAATATAAAATAAAGGGATAAAAAAAAAAAAAAAAAAAAAAAAAAAAATACATTTCATAAAAAACAAGTAATCATAACAAGATAAGGAGGGGGGACCACGTGCTACTGTACCAGTTCTGCAATCTTAGATTTGAATGTTTTAACACTAGGGGACGATTTGATATGAGGAGGAAGTGTGTTGTAGGCCTTTGCGTTTCTATACTTGAATGATCTTTTGAGGTAATTTGTTCTCGGTTTGGGTAATTTTATTTGAGCTCCAATTCGGAAAGGGTAGGAATGGGTTCTCAACTCAAATTCATTTCTTAAATACTCGGGGGTTAGATTATTCATTATTTTATACATAAGAACAAGGGAATGATGATTTCTTCTTTTGTCCAACAGTTGCCAATTAAGAGCGTTATGCATTTCCAAAACAGAGATATGAGATTCAGGTTTTATTTTAAGTATAATCCGGCCTGCCCTATTTTGCAATTTCTAGGAACGTGTTACAACGTGACGTGGTCGAGCATCAATTAGCAGTACGACCGGGTCAGTTTGTAGCTCGACCGGGTCCATTTGCTTGTTCATCCCGTTGGCTACCAGACCAAACTCGACGGAAATGAGGAATGGCAAGAACTCGCTGGATTTATTTAGCCCTCGAGCCAGGACAGTATTGAACACGCAATACAGGAGCACGTTTAAACGCACTAAGAACGAGGTGAGGACGAGTTGAACTGTCTTTGACCGAGTTGGGTTACAAACTTGTTAGAACAAGTTGCGAACTAGTTAGAATGGGTTTAGACGTAATGGGAATAGGGTAGAACTAGAAATGCAATCGTGTCACAACGATGTGCGTGCAATGACGCCGCGTTTCTACGTGTCAAACGAAAGAGCTTCTCTCGGACTATCCAGAGCAATTTGTACGAAGTCTGTAGCTTCTGTAATATTGGAGACAGGTAGGGCGAAAGAAAGGCCTCAATAGTGACCTTGATGGGATGGTAGTGACTATGCCTACGAAGTTTGAAAGAAATTGGGATAGGGGAAAGAACCTAGAAAGGGCTCGCAAGCACTGCCTGCAAAAACCAATGGGATTTGTTGCATGTTCGTCATTGCAATCAAGGTCGTCATTGCAACTAGTTAAGAACGGGTTTAAACTGACGGGCTTGGACTGCTTGGAAATGGCAAATTTACCCGGTCTGAACTTGATATGAACTGACTGTGGACGGGGTACAGACGAGATGGAGTTATTAAGGACTGTTTATGAACGAACTAGGATAGTATAGGATTTCCCGGCCAAATTCGCGAGGTTGTAATTCAAATTAATTTGTCTTGCGTTCAAATTCGACGATTTTTGTGCTGTCAGGTATATCTCGGGTTTATATTCCCTTTTCTAGTTTTCAAATCTATGGAATTTTCGTTAGAATCTACGTATGTTTCATTCAAATTAATGAACAATGTGCTTCTTTCGCTATTTGGTCATTCGATTTGGCGCAACACGATTTTCTGACAACGCGGCGGTGTACTTCTAGCATTCTAATTCATTTGTAGCATTCAAATTAGCACTTTGTGCACTTAAATTGATGGTCAATATACATTTCTCGTTTATTACACACTTTTTATAGCTCATTCTTTTTCTTTCAAGATTGTTTTTCATGTGTATTTCATCATATTTCATTTTCTTGCATTTATACACTTATACTTATTAGATTTATCTGATATTCATCAGCATCTACGGACCCGATGGTCTCAGTTTATATGTAAATGTTCATGTAAGGAAGTTGTTTGTCTTATGTTTCATCCTAAATTTATCATAATTTCATCATAATTTCATTATGGAAGAAGGGTACAATATTGTGAGTGGGGTTTGAACATGATTCGTTATTTAGCCATGTCTTTAGCCATCGATCTTCTGGCGGGCAAGTAAACTATGAAACTCTTTAAGAAAAACAGAGGGGTGTGCTGGGTATAAGAGACGATGTGAATTACTTTTGTAAAATTCCGAGTCTGTAGTAAAAAGGGGCGATTGAGGGTACCCCAACCTTTCCCGGGTATATGAACATGTCCGTGCAGAAATGCCATATCCCTTGTGTCCTGAAAATAAATAAATGGAATAACAGCTTAGACCCCAACGGCAAATAATGCAATTTAACTGCATTATTTAAAAACTGTAAAAGTTTGTTGCAATTCTTCCCCCTAACATTCCTAACTTGAATACAAATATTACGAATACGAATGACAGGTGTTAATTTGAATGATAAAAATGACGCTTCGACAAGTGAATATTAATTTGAATGCTACTTGAGCAGTTTCTAAATTGAATGACAGATCTATGAAACCCTTCGACCAAAATCCTAAATTAAATACAAAAACTGGAAAATTGAATGATAATTGCCATGGCAAAGCCGATCTGCGCTAACTTAAATGCAAAGTAAATGAATTCGAATGACAAACACGCGAATTTGGCTGGGAAATCCTATATTATAGACATTATTTAAACGTTCTACCGCGACCACAACCGTTTTAAGATTTCTAGGGCGGTTCCAGAACGTAGTTAGAACTAGGTTGATGTGATGGGGGCTACAGTGGCGGATCCAGGGGGGGGGGGGGCGAAACGGCCGCGACCCCCCCTATTGGCGGCGCAAAAAAAAAGAAAAAAGAAAAAAAGAGGAAGAAAAGAAGAGAAAAAAAGGAAAGGAGAAGAGAAGAAAAAAAGGAAAGGAGAGGAGAAGAAAAAAGGAGAAGAGAAAAGAAAGGAGAAGAGAAAAGAAAAGAGAAGAGAAAAGAAAGAAGAGAAAAGAAACAGAGAGAGAGAGAGAGAGAGAGAAAAAAAAAAGGAGAAATGATAACGAAGAAATCCCCCCCCCCCCCCCCCCTAATTTGTGTTTCCAAAATCTCCGAAAAAGGGTTACTTTTCACGCAACAAAGTCCGGCCCGTACTGACTTTACACACCGGACATAGAGGGGTGCTTTCAAAGAGAGGGAACATAATTGCGCTAACCCTAGATAACACTGAGTGAGTGGGGGGATCGGGGGGGGGGGGTGGTGGCGCTTAGTGACAGTAACAACGAATAAGGGAAAAACTGTAATCGGGAGATTTGGGGTCATTCCAGTAGGCTTGGCAAACGTTATTGAATAGAGGGGGCCGGGCCGGCCGCATAAAATCTCGAGCCGCGGATTCAAAGTTAAACGTTAAAAACAGCCCCTGCGCTACAAAGGTCACCACTCTTAAGTGAGAAATTTGAAAACACTATTTTGGATGTCTTTTAAATAGAAGCTATATACTCAACAGTCAAATTTTAAATTAGCGGTAGGGCCGCTTCACAACTCTTATTTTGCCCTTCATTTGGATTCACCTCATACCAACTCGCTTGTGCTTGTATTTGAACTCATGTTGGTAATTCCATGGATTTATCCATAGTTGGTGTAATAAATCTTTCATTTCTACTAGTCTAATTGTGTGCTATCACAATCATGATTGTTTCATTTTCCCTGTAAAGCAGGCGCGTAGCCAGGGGCGGTAGGGGCAGTGAGAGGACATAAGACGAATAAGGAGCAGACAAGGAAATATTTTTGAAATTCTGACAAGTCGAGAACGGTACAACGAATCGTCTTCTTTCTCTAATAAGTTAATGAAATGTCAAAGCTTCCGCGCTACGCGCGAGCGGGGAAAAACTAAATTCAAACAACGATATAGATTCGAGAATGGAACAACGAATTATCTTCTTTCTCTAATAATGTAATGAAGTGTCAAAGCTTCCGCACTTTGCGCGGGAGAGGGGAAACTGTATTCAAACAATTATGGATTAAGAGACGAGGATGGTACAACGAATCGCCTTGTTTCTCTAATAATTTAATGAAGCGTCAAAGCTTACGCGCTTCGCGCGGGAGGGGGGGGGGGGGACTCAATTCAGACAAGACTTAAGAGTCGATAACGGTACAACGAATCGTCTTCTTTCTCTAATAATTTAATGAAACGTCAACGCTTCCGCGCTTCGCGCGGGAGGGGTAAACTAAATCAAAATAAGGATCAAGAGTCGAGAATGGAACAAACAAATCGTCTTCTTTCTCTAATAATTTAATAAAACGTTAAGCTTCTGCGCTTTACGTTCAAAGAAGGATTAAGAAGAGTCGAGAATGGAACAACGAATCTTCTAATTCTTTCTCTAATAATTTCATTAAACTATGAAAGGTCAAAGTTTCCGCGCTTTGCGCGGAGGGGGAGGAGAATTGAATTCAGACAAAGAATAAGGGTCGAGAATGGTACAACAAATCTTCTTTCTCTAATAATTAATGAAAGGTCATAGCTTCCGCGCTTCGCGGGAGAGGGGGGGGGGACGAACTAAATTCAAACAAGGATTTAGAGTCGAAAATGGAACAACGAATCTTCTAATTCTTTCTCTAATAATTTCATTAAATTATGAAAGGTCAAAGTTTCCGCGCTTCGCGCGGGAGGGGGAGGGGAACTGAATTCAGACAAGGAATAAGAGTCGAGAATGGTACAACAAATCTTCTTCTTTCCCTAATAATTAATGAAAGGTCAAAACTTCCGCGCTTCGCGCGAGAGGGGAGGGGGGTGAAGAACTAAATTCAAACAAGGATTTAGGGTCGAGAATGGAACAACGAATATTCTAATT
>JAVYIG010009233.1:0-80391 GCA_035222895.1 Strongylocentrotus droebachiensis | reverse complement strand
ATGTTGAATAATACAAGATACCTTGAATAAAGACCACATCATATCAAAAACACAGAATGGAATGGTTTTCAAGGCCATTTTGTTGTACACTGCACATGTAAGATGTAAAGAATCACTATCCACCCAATTTTCAAAATTCCCCAAAACTTTGTATTACCTTTAAAGAGATTTTTCAAAAGGATTCCAAATTGTTTACACAAGAAATGTACATGTACGTAAACAACAGAATTTAGCTTGACTGAAACTGCAATGAGGTTTATGTACATGTAGTTGAACCAGAATCAAATGTTTATTTGTGAGCTGCTATTCCATCAATCTAATTGTCTCTAAGGTATGGTTGCTAAGTTAATGACTTTAATGGAAGCATTTCAGGTTCATGATGGAAGAGATAAGAGTCTCGAATGATCATATTTACATAATCTTCCGATTAAAATTTTGACTGCTCTGGGATGATTCTTCAATTTGCATGGGTACAGGTACTGTAGCCTTTGAAAGACAAAGTTTATCTCCATGACAGATAACATTGGGGTACAGGTACATGTATATCAAGTTAACTTCACAATGGACTGCAAGATTACAATTTTTGAACCCTGATAAAGATTTTGGGCTTGCGCATTGTGGGGAATGACTCACAATATACGTTTTTAAGGTGTACATGTACATGTACATACAAAGAAGATGTTATTTTCAATACTCCACAAATTAATTTATAAATGAATTGATAATTAAAAAACTCCATGTTAAGATTCTGTAATCAATCTGCACTGTCAGTGAGGATTCTCCCAAACAAGATAAGGAACATAATAACATAGTAGATGAGACATGGGGCCAACAAACTCTACATATATAGTACATGGTAGCTTCTTTACACCCAAAATGTGACCCTTTTGTCAGATTGTGATCTGTGATAATCAAAATGAAAACAAATTTAAACAATAGTTAACCTGATGTCCTATTTCTTTCCTATCTTCAAACCTTCATTTTCCCTCCTTTTTCTCTCAATGTGGAACTTCAATTAGGCCAAATAAAAAACAAAACATGTTTAGCGTCCTGTTTTTTGGAAAAATAGGAAGGAGGAGGCCCTTTTTTTTTTTTTTTCTTTCAAAATGGCCGCTCAAAATGGCCGCTTGGTACATTTTCCCTGAAAGTCAGACTATTTTTCAAGATGGGCGCCGACATTTTTGTTTATTTTTTTTTTAAAATCAGAAATAGATCAATTTTAGCAGTTTTTTCTTTAAAAAAAAAAAATTCAAAAAAAAATTCAATTTTTTTTTCAAAAATTCAAAAAAAAAAAAAAAAAATAGGAGGCGGCCCCCAAAAAGGAAGCAGGTGGGGGACGCTAAACATGTATATTTTTTTACATGGCCTTAGAGGACATTGCAGAGATTTGCATGGGTGGACATCTTAAAACATGTAAAAGGGCGAAAATGTTTTTAAAAAAAAAATCATAATTGAAACTTTCCTAAAAGCAGGGCTCAACACTAACTGTAATTTTGCATGTCTTTATTCATGAGCCCTACATATGTGCATACAAGTACAGTATGTAAATATTATAAATTTCAGGGGCACGGACCTACATTATATGACCCAGGTGCCTGTTAGTGTGTGAGCCCTGCTAAAAGTATCATGGTGTGCAAAACATTCATTATTAACTTACAGTCACTTTTCTTTTCAAATTTGAATTTTGCAACAGGCAGCTCTTTATTCACCTCGCTTTTTGTGTACAAAATGAGCCCTTATTTTCGTTCATAGAGAGAAAACCAAAGCGGCTTTTGATCTGAAATTTTGAAATTCATCTTCCTCCTACAGATGAATTTTGAGATAAGTTTTTTTACTTTAGAGGGTAATTTGCAAATATGATACCTGTAATAGGAAATCTAAGGTCTACACAATATGCATGTACTAGCTCCTTATTACAATTGTGATCTTCCAATTCGGTTAAAAAAGAACATGGATATTGGTATTCTTAAAAGAAAGTAAAAATCTCATCGGGTCATTGGGACTACATTTTTTTTTTTGGGGGGGGGGGGGGGGGGGGAGGGGGCTGATACCTTGTAGGCTTACAACACATATGTTACCGGTAAGTTGTTGAGGCTAAATGCAGTGTATTGTACCATGTCTGTGGGTCATGGCTAAACTTCTTATCAATAACAAATTACAATAATTATTATAAGCTACTGAAATCCTTGCATTTGATTGGCTAAGAGCAAATTTGCCATAGTATCGTATGATTTGCTATTGATCAAAAGTTTCATCAAACAGGATCCAGATTGTTGATCATCATGTACATGTAGTCAGGGCTGTCAACTTTAGGGAACTGCTTTGAGGGAGGTCGTACGCAAGATTTTGTCAAGGGGCCGGTGTTTTAAAATTTGAAAAATGCGCAGAAAATTTCACAACGACTTGGCCAGCCGCTGAATAAGCGGGGGGTGGGGGGGTGGGGGGGGGGGGGGGGGGGGGGGGGGGGGGGGGGTAAAGAGCACATTTTTTTTTTTGTCCCGGTTGTGGCGGGAGGTTTTTTCATAAACCAGGAGATTCTAAATCGAAGCGGGAGAGCGGGAGGAAAGGCGTGCTGGCGGGAGTCTCCCGCTACGAGCTATTGGGACGGCGGGAGAATGAGTGTGGAGGCGTGAGACTCCCTCCAAATGCGGGAGGGTTGACAGCCCTGCATGTAGTACTTTGGGCTACATTCAGTACATTGTACAATTAATGTACAGTACATGTACCTTTGTGGGACAATTGGGGTTAAACCACTGTTTGAACTACCTACACTGTATCACTGCTTTCTGTTCATGACATTACTGAGTGTGATCATACATACAATTTACATGTAATTTACCAAAACGAACATGTAGTGCTGCCCCCCCCCCCCACGCCTACCCCATCTCCCCGACAAACTCTAGCTCCTTCAATGCAACTTCTGTATTTTTAAAGTATACCGGTACACAGATTGTACATGTGTCTTTTGTAAATAATTTAAGACCCTTCCATACAAATATGCCCAAGACTCATGTGAAGTAGACAGTAGAGAAGGAGGCAGTGATGGTCGGGCATGCCTAGATCCTTAAAGCCCAAGTCCACTCGACAAATAACTTACTTTCAATAGAACCAGAAAAATCAGACAAACCAATCAAAAAAAGTTTGAGCTAAATCGGATAACTAATAATAAAGTTATGCATTTTTAATGACATGAAAAACTTTGAAAATCACTACACAAATTGGCGACTCACTCATGAGTCTGTGACGTATGGTCCTCACAATCCACTAATTATTTTCTGTATATTGATAATATAAATTTTCTATTGTCACCCTAAGAATCTTATTTCTTCACACCAGCATCCAAGTTAGATTGATAGTAATATGTGTTTGTGTGGATGCACAAATAAAGAGTAACTTTGTCCAATTAAATCATGAAAAAAATTGAATTTTGATAAACTATTTATATAAAAATCAATAATTATGAAATACAATATTCAGAAAATAGTATCAATTCTTCAAAATTCATAAAAGTGTTTGGGAAATGTCATGTACGCAATATGATACAAATCATATAACCTGGGCAAAGGTATGGGGAAATCAAGTTTTGGGGGATAAAAAGGGAAATTAATGGGATTAAACTATGTAAAGCAATTGCTAAGTTGTGAGGACACGACGTCACAAACTGATAACCATCTTGGCAATTTGTGTTGTGATTCTCATTGTTCCATAGTTTTACATACTTTTTCAAAAATTCATAACTTTCTTATCAGTTATCCGATTTTCCTCAAACTTTTTTTGATTGGTTTGTCTGATTTTTCTGCTTTTATTGAGAGTAAGTTATTTTTCGAGTAGACTTGTCCTTTAAGTACCTGAGGCACTACAAAAAAAAAAACATTAAGACAAATATTGTAAGTTTTCTAATTTATGTATCATTGCCATTCCTGAGAGTAACCATGGAGTCTATCAACTCCCTGGAGTAACTAAAAACTGGACTGAACAAAAGGCACTTTCGCCTGCTTATTTTGAAGTCAGGAAAAAAAGTATCAGTTGATGATTGACATCATCACTACAATGTAATGCACACTTCCTCTTGAGAATAGAGTTGCAGAGCTGGCTATATTCTGTTTGTTTGCTTTCTCACGATATTCCTCTAGCTTTACCCCCTCCCCCTTCAAGTAGATCTGAACAGTGTACATGTATCTCTTACTTTGAATGTAAAAAAAGAGAAAGAAATCTCGAAGTCCTCAATCAATTACCAATTAAATCATTAATATTGAAGTAGCAATGTACAGTACACGAAAAGTTGGGCTGTTATTCCATGTGATCTTATTTTGCTCTAAAAAGGACTTTCACTTTTATGATATTGCACCACAACAGGAAACTCTCTGTATGGTTTCATATTCCATACCAGGAAAAGTGAACTCCTCTCTTTAGGACAAAGTGGAATTTCTTTGTGCTTGGAAACCAGATGGCTGACCCCTGGTGAGTGCATGGAGGATTTCATCAGACTGGTCACAGCTAGAGCAATGGCGATTTAAACCAGTCAGACTATTATCGTAATGCATGAGTCATACATAACAGGGAATCCCTGGGTGCTCAGACATTTGGTCTGGTGTCTTTTGATCCGGGCTTTATTTTGTCAAAGATGTAATATGTACGTTAGGTTTAGGATTGTGACTTGCATTTGGGTTTGGTTTGGTTTGGTATTTGTTTAGAGGTACTGTACATACCGTAAGTGTGCACAAAGGGTTACGGTGTAGGTATACATGAACATCTTAAAGATGAAGTTGAGTTCTAGTCATGCGATTGCATTGTGAAAGAAACGGTGTGGAACCGACCAGAAAAGGTTGATCATCTAGCATATAAGAATTTGTGTGTATTGCAAGGTTCTGGAATCATCAAAATGATAAGAAATTTGGCCAAGTCTTGGTAAAGTTACAAACACTGTACACAGAAAGATGTATATGGGACTACACGAACACGTGGCGTAAAAAGCCGGCCCCCCCCGATTTTTACGATGTTACATGCATATTTAGAATATGAAGGCATTTGAAGAGCCATGCTTTTCAGGGAACATGTCTTACATGTATCTGATGTTCTTCCACACTTGCATAATAAGAATGAGTAATGCTCACAAATTATTTTTCACCTCTTCCCAGAACTCAACCTTCTCTTTAAGTGGGTTCCTCATTAGTTTGGAATTCGACAAGACTTAAACTGCATATGACTATGTTGCGAGAGCAAGAGTTGTAAAATCAATCCCTCAAATGATGATTGTCTGCAAAGTTTGCAAGATTAGGATGTCCTACAAAAGTACTTTTCCTACAATCTGTAACAGGATCAATGTTATTACCTAGTACATGTACACCCAGTGAAAACCGGAAATCCTAGGCTAAAGAGTAATTAAGACCTTTTTTGTTCAAATGGTTGAACAAACAAAAAATTGTATCCTGTTTGTGTACTCTTAAAGAGGAAAGACCTTTTTTTGTTAAGTGATTAAACAAAAAGAATTGCATCCTGTTACTGTACTCAGGTTGTGCATACATGTATGTACATAGCATCTCTTGGCTATTCAAATGTATAAAAACGGACAGAATTTGGACTACCAAACTACATGTACCGGTAGACAGCTCCATATGGACACAAATGTGTGTTGCATCTCTTGGCTCATGTTACCACCCTCACCTATCATAAAGTGTGTTTGTGGTTTAGAAAGTGTATATCATCCAGACCATCAAAACATCCAGTGGTACAGAGGAAGGCCAAATAAATGGATTCTCAATGCCTTTCTTGTCACATGACTCCCATCTGATTTACTTCTACAAGACTCTCATACTGTATATATCCAGATAACTTGCACAATGCATGAGTCACTAATTTGGGTGGACATAAAACCATCAATACTACAGTTACCTCCTAACAGTACAGTTGTGTTGTGGAGACCAACAATGACAATATATTTTTGTGTACAAGACGTATATAAAGATGCAATATGACACAATTTTGCCAATATTTTCTGTAAAGACTATTTATTCTGGGCTGCAATTTTGTGAAGTACTCCACTGTGTACAATACGAAGGCCAAGATACTAGCTAAGATGAAAATACATGAACACAATAAACTTTTAAATGTAATCATTTATGTGCAGGTCATTCATACATGTTACCTTTTTAAGATTTAGGATACACAAAGAAAACATATTGCCTGTACCCTCTTTCCTCTTCTATTATAAAAGTGAATTTTCTTTGTTTACAAGTCAAGTAATGGACACCATCAGCCTGCTCAGCTGGTCATAAAATGAATCATAAATCTGTCTGAGCCTGAGGTCTATAGGTTTGTATTGTATCTATGATTTGCAGGTACATGTACAAACATCCCACTGAGAATAGGCATCAATGCTCTTTTGTTTGTCTACAAGACTACAACTACATGTACATGTACATGCATGCATGTACAGTGTACACCAGTTAATGGATATAGACACAAGACACTTATTTCTTTATTTTAAATCAAACATTTAGTGAGGGGAGGGGGGGGGGGGGGGGGGGGGGGAACAAACCAATCATTCAAAGATAGTTTGTCTAAGTCTCAAACAGAATACATGTACACTGTACATGGACATACCAATCATTGTGACCTGTACATGTCCAGTACATGTAGCTATATATTGCACCATGTGTCATCAGATGGCACTTTTTGATCAAAACTCTTAGGTACAGTAATTGAGGTTTGCACACACAATTCCAGATGGACAAAGACAGAGTTTGACCTTTTATCAAAAATTGTTTTCAGGCAATGTGCATACGGATCTCCAGATTTACTACATGTTTTCTACAAAATACTATTGCTGTACACAGGAATTCTGAACATCAATTGTATATTGTTAGGAAGAAAGGCCTATAGTTTTAATCCCCACCAATTTCTGACAGTTAATTATATAGAACTCATGACTTATTAAGTAGACATCGTAGATATCTAGTTCAAAACCTCTTAAAGTCATTTAGAATTTTGAAATGTTTGAATCACTTACTAATTAGTTACTGAACATGTAAAAAAAACATTCATGACACCCTCAAAAAGACCTCAAAACCTCAATTCATGAGGATGAAACAATTAACATTTCAGACATTCATTTTTGTCACTCAAGGCTTACCTTTTGTCTTTTTCTGGACGTGAAGTTTTTCCAGACCAAGAGATACAGCTGCATTAGGAACCCCATATTCAACTCTTTCCTTCCAGAGTTACCACAATTCAACTATCACTCCGCTATACGCCAGTACGTCTCAGCAATTAGCAAGAAACAATATGTCCTTCAAATCGACCTTTCACACTAATCTCTGATCTCCCATTGGAGTGCTGCAAGGAAAGAGAGAGAAAAAACAACATTTTAAATGTTGGTTTAAAGAATCAATGTCCTGATCTGTCGATAAATATGAAATTTACAGTTGAGACATAACTTTGGGGTCCAAAAATATTTACAGGTACAATGTACTTAGCAGAGTTTGCATGATTGTTCTACGGCAGACTCACAGTGTAGTGCCGACGATCTCCATCCTGAGCGGAGGAAGGATACAAGAGAGAGTGAGAGAGAGAGAAGGCATCTGCAAGAATCTTCAGTATTGAAGGAGGCAGATTATCTTGAAGAAGAAGAAGAAGAAGACTTACATGTATCTATTTAAAAAAGTGGAGGGCTCAAGATCCAGCTCTTTAAGACCCCGTTCTCACTCACTTTGAAAGTGGTCTTAGTTAGACCGCTCCAGAGGAACGGGTCTTGAGGAACGGTTTGCGAGCGTTCACACTCCGAGCAGTTTTTTATGGCTCAAACCGCTCCACGAGTCAAAGTGGTCTTGTTGCTATGGCAGCTCAGGTCAGCAGATCAATTTTTTCGCGCGCGGAATACAAACCGTATGTACCGTACTACATGTTTCGCACCGAAGGTCACTAGCTCACTTCCGTTCAAAGTACGCTTTCCGTTCACATTGCACGTTAGAGCGCTCCAAACCGCTCTTAATAAGACCTGCTCCTCAAGACCACCTCGGAAGGTGGTCTTCTGGAGCGGTCCAGAAGTCCACTTCCTGGACCACTTTGACCGTTCTCACTCACCTAAAAAGAACCGCTCCTGAGGAACGGGTCTTAGTTAGAGCGCTCCAGAGCGCTCCAACGAAGTGAGTGAGAACGGGGTCTAACTCACGTACCCCCCCCCCCTTCATTCAACAGCCCCTGCTTCCAATGACAGGGAATAATTTTCCTGGTATCGCATCGCAATTTGCTATGCATTTTTGCATGACTGCTATACAAAATATCTTTTGTGTAGCAGTTTTCTTCCATATAAATGTACAGAATTTCATTTGAAATATTTATCCATCAGCTGAAATTGCTAATCAAAATATTTGAGGAAAATTATTCCCTGAATGATCATTCAACTCTTTTTTTAAAATAGTAAATACCACTACAAAGTTTCAAATTCAACATAATAATTAAGGAATTAATCTAATATAATAATATAATTCTAGATCTAGTGAGAAGTCAATTTATTTGAGTGAGGAGAGTGCCATGTAATATCAATCAACTCCACTGATTTTTTTTTTAAATTGTGGACATCATCAGAACGACAAGATAGAATTCAATTAAATCTATCTTAATTCTATTTTGTCTTTTTACAAAGATCCAAAAAATTAATGCAGGTGTCAATTGTATGACCCACCCTATGGACCCCAGGGAAGGTGCGTCATGGTTGGGTCATTTACCATCAAGGTGTGACTCAGGGTACCGTCATTTTACTCCTATGGTCAGTCACAATATTGACTGTGGGGTGTGTCGATGTCGGTCACTTTACATAGGTGCGTCACTGAATAAAGTACAGTGTATTCACGGCCGCTAGCAAAGCAACAACTAGTGCGTCATAATTTTGACCGAGGTACCGTCATTGGTAGCCTGAAGTTCGTCATAGTTTTGCCGCATATGTGCGTCATGGTATAGTAAAATCCGACGCACATTAGACAAGTGACGCACCATCCCCGGGGTTCATGGGGTGGGTCATACAATTGACAGGTGCATAAATCATCAATCATCAATATTTTAATAATAAACTAAACATAAAAGCTTGTAATTCTTTTGTTTCTTCAAGTATGATACTTGATACATACATACTACTTTAAAGAATAGAGCTAGTTCAGCTTTCGTCATGTTAGTACAGAGGTCAGAGCAAAAATCTGTTTATGAAACAAACTGACTGCTCTGTTTCGCTTTCTACGCTACGCCGTCTACACTACACGGCCTACACTACACAGAGTACCGCAGAGTTTCGGGGTGAATGGTACCTGGCACACGGTATCGCTTGGATAATACACGTGAACCTCTGCTCGCTGTTGCGTGGGCATGACAGAGCACAATCCTTCTCATCGCTCCACACATGCACAGCACAGAAGGCAACTCGCTCTCAGCTCTCGCCAAATATATAGACATCATTCAATAAGGACTAGGAAACTCATATCTTACCTGAAAAACACGAGGGAATACGATGATTAACAAGCGCTTTAAGAATGAGACATCACAAGAACTTCCGTGTTATCATCTCCTACTTTCGGGTTGCTGTTTATCGTTTTCATCTATTTTCCGAACAATGGATCATGCTGCATATCAAGCAGTCGTGTTGCGTAAGCTACCAAAATATCTCAGAGATAAAATCGCGACCGGCTGATTGATGTAAACATTACAACTCACGAGACAAGAGATGGCGATATACTAGTACCGTATGGTACTTTTGCAGAGCTACTAGTATTTTGAGAGTCAGAGTTCACATATTTCTATATTTTAAAACTCAATGGTCAGAGATCGCTAATACACCAAATACATCCGTGAATGAAAGTTATTACCCCCTTCCCGACAAACCATAACATAATGAAGGGCACTGGCGTACTGGTGGGGGGGGGGGGGGTGGGGGGGGGGGGCTTGGGGGGGGGGGGGGGCGCCAGCCCCCCCAACTAAAATTGAACCATGACTTATTTTCAATTTTCATATACAAGTGATGTATAAATGTTCGTGATATCACATGATTTTCAACAAAATGCGCGTTTCTCAATTTCTGTTGCAAACTAACACATTCCCAAATGGCCAGGAAGAGCATAAGTTTGTTTATAGTCACTAATAAGGGGCTGTGGCCACTAACAGTAACACTAGTAAAATAAATCCTTTCCAGAAGCACCTGTGACAAGCACTGCCGGGCGTTCCATACTTACATCATGTAACACTGCACATGTACCGTTAAGGGGCCCAGTGGGGAAATTTAATTCAGACAAGATTAAGAATAGTGAACGGTACAACGAATCGTTTTCTTTTTCTAATAATTTAATGAAACGGCAATGCTTCCGCGCTTCGGGGGGGGGGGGGGGGGGGGGAGGCAACTGAATTCAGACTAGGATTAAGAGTCGAGAACGGTACAACGAATCGTCTTCCTTGAAGTTCTTTAATAATTTAATGAAGTGTCAGCTTCCGCGCTTTGCTCGGGTCTGGGAAAACTGAATTCAGACAAGAACACGGTACAACGAATCGTCTTCCTTCTTTAATAATTTAATGAAGTGTCAAAGCTTCCGCGCTTTGCTCGGGTCTGGGAAAACTGAATTCAGACAAGAACACGATACAACGAATCGTCTTCTTTCTCTGATGAT
This sequence comes from Strongylocentrotus droebachiensis, assembly GCA_035222895.1. Lineage (NCBI taxonomy): Eukaryota > Metazoa > Echinodermata > Echinoidea > Camarodonta > Strongylocentrotidae > Strongylocentrotus > Strongylocentrotus droebachiensis. The sequence continues at coordinate 69,745 of JAVYIG010009233.1, read as the reverse complement.
TTAATGAAACGTCAAAGCTTCCGCGCTTCGCGCGAGATGGGCGAAAATGAATTCAGACAAGGATTAAGATTAATAATTTAATGAATCGTCAAAGCTTCCGCGCTTCGGGCGGGATGGGCGAAAATGAATTCAGACAAGGATTAAGAGTCGTAACCGGTACGATGAATCGTCTTCTTTCTCTGATAATTTAATGAAACGTCAAAGCTTCCGCGCTTCGCGCGAGATGGGCGAAAATGAATTCAGACAAGGATTAAGATTAATAATTTAATGAAACGTCAAAGCTACCGCGCTTCGGGCGGGATGGGCGAAAATGAATTCAGACAAGGATTAAGAGTCGTAACCGGTACGATGAATCGTCTTCTTTCTCTGATAATTTAATGAAACGTGAAAGCTTCCGCGCTTCGCGCGGGATGGGCGAATATGAATTCAGACAAGGATTAAGAGTCGGAACCGGTACAACGAATCGTCTTCTTTTTCTAATAATTTAATGAAACGGCAAAGCTTCCCCGCTTCGGGGGGGGGGGGGGGGGCAACTGAATTCAGACAAGATCACGATACAATTAATCGTTTTTTCTTTCTCTGATAGTTTAATGAAACGTGAAAGCTTCCGCGCTTCGCGCGGGATGGGCGAATATGAATTCAGACAAGGATTAACCCTAATAAGGCCGGGCTATTTGAGGTCTTAGTATGGCCGGGGGGCCATTATGGCCCCCCTTAAGATCTCGGCCGCGAAGCGGCCGATTGCCGCGAAAATTTGCACGCATGTCAAGTGAAGTGTATAGAATAATATGATAATTTCAATTTTTGGAAAAATTCACTCATTTGCATATTTATTGTAATTTATTCAAATAAAGTCATAAGAATCACATTTTTGCCCATAAATCATATATTATTCATATTTAAGCATTCTTTTTCACTACATATATTCATTAGACCATTCTGAATAATAATACGACAAAAAAATTGGGAAGAGCCAGCTTATTCCTTATGTTATCCCTTGTTTTGATAATTTCTTATGTATTTCATTGTTTTTTTAAACTTATGTATTTCATTGTTTTTGTTTTTTTATTTCATTTCTACTACAATTCAACTATTTTGACTCCCAATACAACCACCTAAACTCTAAACAAGACCCAATAACCCATGTTTGATCTGTTTTTAGGACAAATGACTTTTCCATATGTTTTGTACACAAATCACGAAAATGAGCGATTTTCGGGCTGACATGCAAAGACAAAAGGTCACGTGACCTTGTAACCGTAGGTCCGATTTTCAAAAAAAATCTTTTAAAAGTTGCGCAAGACTCGAAAGAAAAAAGTCAGCGAGCGGCGGGGCGCCATCCATATGCGTTCCCGAGCAATCGGAAAAATCGTGGAGGGGGGGGGGGCATAATGGCCCCCCCGGCCTTATTAGGGTTAAGAGTAATAGTTTAATGAAACGTCAGAGTTTACGCGAGATGGGCGAAATTGAATTCAGACAAAGATTAAGAGTCGGAACCGGTACAACGAATCGTCTTCTTTTTCTAATAATTTAATGAAACGGCAAAGCTTCCGCGCTTCAGGGGGGGGGGGGGGGGCAACTGAATTCAGACTAGGATTAAGAGTCGAGAACGGTACAACGAATCGTCTTCCTTCTTTAATAATTTAATGAAGTGTCAAAGCTTCCGCGCTTTGCTCGGGTTGGGGAAAACTGAATTCAGACAAGAACACGATACAACGAATCGTCTTCTTTCTCTGATAATTTAATGTAACGTGAAAGCTTCCGCGCTTCGCATGGGAGGGGCGAATATGAATTCAGACAAGGATTAAGAGTAATAGTTTAATGAAACGTCAGACTTTCCGCGCTTCGCGCGAGATGGGCGAAAATGAATTCAGACAAGGATTAAGAGTCGTAACCGGTACAATGAATCGTCTTCTTTCTCTAATAATTTAATGAAGTGTCAAAGCTTCCGCGCTTCGCGCGTAAGGGGGGAAACTGAATTCAGACAAGAACACGATACAACGAATCGTCTTCTTTCTCTAATAATTTAATGAAACGTGAAAGCTTCCGCGCCTCGCGCGAGATGGGCGAAAATAAATTCAGACAAGGATTAAGAGTAATAGTTTATTGAAACGTCAAAGCTTCCGCGCTTCGCGCGAGATGGGCGAAAAATGAATTCAGACAAGGATTAAGATTAATAATTTAATGAATCGTCAAAGCTTCCGCGCTTCGCGCGGGATGGCCGAAAATGAATTCAGACAAGGATTAAGAGTAATAATTTATTGAAACTTCAAAACTGCCGCGCTTTGCGCGGGAGCGGGGGGAACTGGATCCAAACAAGAATTAAGAGTCGAGAACGGTACAATGGATCGTCTTTCTTTCTCTATTAATTTAATAAAGTGGGGAGTCTGAAAAATAACTTAGTTCCTGGCCCCGGGTTTATAGGGTTAAATTTGTGGACATTTGGACATTGGCATTAATATATTTGTCGGTAATTGGTTGCTCGTTTTGTCGGCAATCGGTGGCCTCTACACCCTCCCCACTCCCCCACTTACAAAGATCTAGCGACGCCTGATAACGACACAGTTTATACACTCGAGAAAATGTTTGCAAGTACTACTGATGAAGTACCGGACCACCGTCTTTGTGCATTGTGCGGCATCAAAGCCTAATTATACAACGTCTCAAGACGTGACAGATCACTTTTCTCTAACATCTAACCAATCAGAAGGCCTCGTTTTTTTCCAGGAAGTGCCAGTGGACATTAATGCTCCAAATGTGGTTCTCAAATTGCAAAAGATCCCTACTCTTGGAAGGGGTAGGAGAAAGCAATTTTACGTCATATTACTCCAGGAAGTGCCTGAAAATGCGTCTTATTTGGTTCTTAAATTGCAAATGCTTCTTACTCTGGGAGGGGGCCAGAACCCCCTCCCAGACCCACCCCCACTTGGTCGTTCCGCTCCCTCGCCGCTAAAAGCCTCGTTCTGCCGCTTCATCGTTTTACATATATTTAACCCCATGCCATTTTGTGCCCCCCCGGTAAGAAATTCCTGGATCCGCCACTTATGCCCATACCCCTTGAGCTTCGGGGGCTCCGTGTGGCTTTGCCTCTAGACCCCACTTTGCGAAACGTTCATCGGGGCCTGCATGTTAGAGTGGGGTGCTGCGGATTTTTTTTGTCAGCCCCCCAAAACGATTTTGCTCATTACGCCACTGATGAAGGGGGGGGGGGGGGGGGGAGGTGGTGTATATTTAAACGTCTTTGTTCTTCTTCTATCCTCTGGCTTCTTCTTCTTCTTCTCCTCCCTCCTTCTACTTTATGTTCAAGAGCTTCCCTTTTCAAATATCGAGCGGAGTATGACATAGCTTTAATAACTTAGGTCAACATTGCATTGTCACCGCCACCTTGGTTTCATTTTTCACATCGCCTAGCTAGCTCTTTTTAGCTTCAAGTCGCTTTCAACGCCAATATTTGACATTGATTAATGACCCCTTCCCCATCAGTCACTACTATCATTGAATCAGCACCCGTGCAAACAAAACTGTATTTGATCAAAAATTACAACCGTAGTTTTCAGGTGAAAATTGTGATGTCTATGCTAATGGTAAGGTTTTGTTTCTTCAGAGAAAGTCAAGTTGGTGAGAATTTGTATGCATTTTTCTTGGAGATTCACAATCAAGTAAATAACAGAAGTAGGCCTAATTAGTTAGAGCTAATCAAGTAAGTATTAACATAACTTATTTAATAACAACCCTTTGAAAGAAACAATAGAGTAGGTATATTTGGTATTGATGCTTAGTTCATTCTGGACATTTAGTTTTGTTATAAAACCCCAAATCATAAAACAATCTAACCAATTATGTTCAATCCATCGATAAGCATTTCCAGGAGCGACAACCCAGAACCCCATTCTGGAAAGAACATAACAACATATTCGCCACATGTATCAATATTTCCCTCAATAATAGAATTAGGGGGCCTATGAGCTACTACTTTAAGTTTTCAATAAAAATATGTTTAGATATAGAACAACTGTTATTCTTCATTATAGTTAATTTATAAGTTACAACATGTATGTATTGGAAATTGTTTTTTTTTGCTGAATCTTTGCCTCTTTAAATTCTAAGAAATTTCTTGGAGCGTTGTGATAGCAGCTAAAGTTCGACACTACAAGGGAAACGATAATACCTACAGTTCTTTCGTTGACACGAAGAATCAGAACACGCAGTGCACCATTATCCCTTAAACAAACCGGAGAGAAAATCTGTCTTTTCTAAATGTTAAGTGCATACTTATCCTTGTCCAGTCCAAACATTGGCAGACCCCGTTTTCACAGAATGCACTGAACGAGAATCCCCTCCTCTGAGAAGGTATGGATTGCATATTTGCAGGAATACTTAGAAGGGTCTACGTTTATTTTCACGGGGGAATATTATTTGCAATCTAACAAAGATGTATGTTTGAGGTTTGTGTATATACATTATTTGAAATATCAACAGAATTTCATAAAATGTATAATTAAAACGAGCAGGCTCGTAGCCAGGGTTTGATGTTTTTTTTTGTTTTTTTTGTTTTTTTGTTTGGGGGGGGGGGGGGGGGCACATGCATGTAATGATCGACGTCCTGGGGAGGGGTCTATAAAAGTTCAACCGATCTTGGAATTTTTTGGGGGGCACATACCCCCGTGCCCCCCCCCCCCCGTGGCTACGGGCCTGAAACCGATACATGTTTAATCATTAATTCAGGATCTAATTCTAAAGTCAAAATGTAAATTTATCCTATAGGAACTTATATGAGTTTGGGAAACATGTTGTGAAGCCGGGTCTTCGCAGACGAGCGAAACTGTTCCAAAATGCTAAGCTTGTTTTTCGCGCTTTTCAGATGTTCATTGCCCAACGAAACTTGATCTGTATACATGAGCAGTTGCTCTTGAAACGGCGTATCAGGGAAGACACTTAATAGGTGAATGGAATTTTTTTGTGTGATATGAGTTTGTGGACGCCTCCGTCCATGAGAACCCAAACATTTGTTTCGACGACGAGAGATCAGCTAACATAATGTGATCGCCTAAGCAAGGTTTTAATCGAAAATTAACGACGTCGGTTTCCACCATCATTTTTATTCACTCTTTTCCTTTGCTACGGTCGCCACAAGCCTCATCTATTTGTTACTCTGACAATTTTGCAATTAAATATTAAAGATAATTATGTAGTGAACGTTGCATGGAACACTGTTTCATTTCAAACGAAAATAAGGACTTGAAAAGGAATATAATCATCATTGAGGATTTTGGATTGAGTTTATGAATATGATGGCATAATCATTAACCTGCGGGATCTGTAATCTCCAATTCTACAACAGTATTCGGTTGCTATAACAACTAATTGTACCGTTCCCTTCAAAGTACGTCTGCATAGCTGACTTCATGTTTTGAATCCCACATCGTTTAAAGGATTTTACAGGATGAGCACCCGTACAAGAAAGTCACCGAGTGCGTCGTCCAGTTCGTCACGAATTACGTCTGCTGGGGGTAGAAAAAAGGCTCCGCAATCGACCACAAAGTCACCAACCGCGTCGACAACGAAAGGCAGCATGCCACAGCGGAAGGTATCACGAACCAGCGACCAAGTCGCACCCACGACTGCAAGAAAGATAAGCGTAGCTTCCAATGCGTCATCGCACTCGAGAAAGATGTCCGTCGCTGCGGGAGTCAACCACGGATCCGCGGCGTCTACTAAAAAGAAGCCCGGCGATGGCGGAGAAGACATGACGAATTTGAAACAAAGCTTTCAGAGTTTGATGATCGCCAAGCGCATGGCGAGGTCGCTTCGTCAGCGGACGACTCAACGACTCGCTGATCGACGAGGAGTCAGCTTCGTGTCGTACATGGATCGTCCTCGCCGTCGATCACCAAGTGCGAAGCACCTCCCACAGATCGAAAACACGTACCAGCTTGAGCCTCGGGAGCTGTTCTCGAGCTATCTCCACATCATTCGTGACATCATCGAACGCGTGGTCGAGTCTCGACTCACCGGGATGAAGTACGATCCGAAGCTGTGTTCGAAGGAGGCGGAGGAGTTGTCTGAGATCATCAAGGAACGCGTGAAGACGCTCGACATCGATCGGTACAAGCTGATTACCCTGGTACACATTGGTAAGATGCACGGCCAGGGGCTGCAGGTTTGTAGCAGGAATTCGTGGGACCCAGCCAGGGATTCGTTTGTGAGCTACCGATTCCAAAATGCATCCGTCTTCTGCGTGGCAACGATTTACGGTGTCTACTTCGAATGAGATCCACACACAATTTACTCCCACTTCTAGCTTTAAATGTTGGGATTAATTAACGCTTTGATCATATGAACATTGTCCAAAAACATATTTCATAGACTTACGAAGAACGAAAGATACACTTCCAAAATTGAACCTGTTTTGAAACGATTTAATATATACCCAAGCAAAAGAGAGACCTTAGGAACGACATTTTCGTCGAATTTGAATCTGATTAATTTCTTGCCACAACTAAACGTTTGATTATCCCATTTTTTATTGCATAGTTCTCACCCGAAGCCTCCCACAAGTAGACCTGCATTCTTTAATGTTTGATATTGCATAAGTTTTTTTTCTAATGAGCACGAAACCATTGAATGGTTTATCAACCTGATGTAAATGCTCGCAGCCATTCCGTTTTATGTAAGCCATATAGTAATAAAAACACACGTTTCTTTTTTAATTTAGATTTGTTTTTCTTCTTCTCGGATACTCTGGGTAAGGAAAAATATTCATCATAATTGAATCTAAATAATGTGTATCCTCATTACTCTGTCATTTATGTTTGTCCTAAAGACTATACTTAATTTTAAAAGGGAGAAGAATCGCAGGAGAAAAGATAAGCATCATCGTTAACTGATGTATAAACTGAAATGAACCAAATTATGACGAAAAATTATTTCCGAGCGTATCAAAAGTGTTCATGGGCTTTGATTCTAATGCTCCACAATCTCTAAATACGAAGATGACAAGGAAAACACTCACTAGCATAATTATAAAATGTAATCGCTCATAATGTATTGTATGATTTACTTGGATCGATACAAATAAATAATTGAAAATCTTCCGTAATTGCAACAGCGAGTGCATGATTGTCTTTTCCTTTCTGAAATCTAGTTTATATATATATTGTTTTTATCAGGGGAGTAATTACTGTTATTTAGAGCACTTATCCTTGGACATGGTATTGTATGGTGTATAATGATAACACACCAGGCGAGTTGGCTTACACATTTTGCGGATCATTGGATACTGTATTCTGAACGTAACTGCTTTATGTTGCTTAGCGACGTAACCAAGGCCTGGCAGGAATTCTCCTTCATAGAACACAAATAACTGATGGTTATCAGCCCGACATGTCAATGTATGACATAATGACATTGTGTACATATTTAAAAATATGACAACTAAACAATGATCGACATGGATGGGCCTCGATTTCGTTATCATGTCAAGAGGCAAATATTTATTCTCCTTCACCATGTTCATTATTAGGAACGGAGTAGAGCATTGTGTTCTACTTTGTGTAGGAATAATCTCCGGGTAAAGAAAGATCCCCTATTAAAGTACTTTGTGCACATTGAGAATGCAACTTGCTCTTTCTATTTTTTCTCGTTCTCTCCCCTCATCTCTCTCTCTCTCTTTCTCTCTCTCTCCCTCTCTCACTCTCTATCTCTCTCTCTCTCTCACACACACACACACACTCCCCCCCCTCTCTCTCTCTCTCTCTCTCTCTCACCCTTCTCTCTCTCTCTCTCTCTCACACCCCCTCTCTCATACACCCCCTCTCTCTCTCACACACACCCTCTCTGCTCTTATCCCCTATCTCTCCCTTTATATTTTATTTCTGTCTCTCACACTGTTCTCTCATTAGTTTTTTTTGCCGTCTATCTTTTGTTTCCTTTCCTCTCCTTCCCCCTTTCTCTTTTTTTGTTTATATCCCTTTCTCCCTCTTCCCCTCCCTCCTCATCCTTCTCTCTCTGTCTCTCCCTCCTTCTGCCCCTTCCCACTCTCTCTATCACATTCCTTCCACTCATTTCCATACACTCTTTCCCATTGCCTAGCTCAGCCTCGTCTCTTTGACCACTGTCTTTAAGAACGTTCGGTAGATTTCTCGAGATATAGGACCGAAGAAGTATAAAGCAAATTAAAGATTTTGAAGGTATAACAGATGAGTTAACACTGTGTACCATTTATTTTTGTTTTGTTGTCGTTGTAAAGATCGCCATTTAGAGCCATATTATTTTGATTATTTCGTTTTACTCATGTACTTAGTGAATATATCAGTTAAACTCAAGTAAAAAGCAGCATGAAGACAATCTTGGTTTTAATTAAATTCAAAATCAATGTCTTGGATTAACTTGATGTTATTTGATCAAACATCTAACATAATTTGTCTATAATAAAGAAGATACGAAAAGGTGTACATTTTACAAGTTTATTTTATCAATCCAAACATTATTCACTCAAATGTCACAACAGACGATATGTTCCGTCACTTAAAACGATTGATAAAACGGAGCATTCAGTCGCCAATGTGTAAATTTAAGGGTGGGCCGGGGGAGGGTCACCCCGCTCTAATGACGAATTACTTATTAAAACTACTATGTATGATAACACTTATGCATGTAATCCTACTTGCATATATTCTTTATATCGGACAAGCTTGGAAAGCTTTTAAAAACGTCCAAGACAATGGTTTGTTGAATAAATGTGCATAAACAAATCATGGTCTTTTTATTATCACTGATATATTAAAATAAGAAAAAGTTAACAGACTATGAGAAATGATGATAGAATACATTGTAGATAAATCAAAATCATGAGTGAAATTATTTTACTATACATGTATGTAAATAACAATTAAAAAAAGAGTTTAAGTACCTACTGGATTGTACAAAGTGTTGAGTATTAAGTGAATATTAACAGATATAAAAATCAATCTTAGACTTAAGAGAGAAATGGAGAAGAAAGATACCGAAGGGAGAAAAGCATATTGACAGAATGACGAAATGAAAGGGAGAAAGAAAAGAGAATGAGGGATTCGAGAGAGAAGAGTAAGTAGAACAAGATATATAATTAGAAGGAGAAAAGGGAAGTCAAAAAGTTCGAAGATAAATAGAGAAGGGAGAGAAAAGGAGAGGAAGAGAGAGAGAAGAGAGAGGGAGAAAGAGAGAGAGAGAAAAACGAGCGAGAGAGAGAGAGAGAGAGAGGGGGAGAAGAAAAAGAGAGAGAGAGAGAGAGAGAGAGAGAGAGAGAGAGAAAGAGGTAATTGCATAGTAAACATGATGAATTAATTGTTAATTGTGATATGTGTATTAATGTCGAACGTTTAGTGATTTTAGTGTTAATAAACCTTACGAACATAATTGCATGCCTTAATTTTTTTTAGTAAAATACATACAAAATACAAAGTGTTTTTGTTCGTCAATTAAAATTAAAATATATATTCACTTTCAATTACATCAATAATAAACATTTGTATAGATAAATAAAGATAATATACACCTCTTTCTTGAGAAAGTAATGTTCCTCGTGATTATTTTTAAACCTTCTACTTTGAAAATAAAACATTGCTACGTAAATTAAGAATAACAAACAAATAAACCGATAAAACGAATATAAAACCTCTATAAAGTAATTTCAGAATGAATAACAAAGGAATAGAGACCAAAAGGAAAAGAAAAAATGTTTAAAAAGAGATCATCATTTAGAACAGAGATATATATACACACATGAATATGATAGTCATAAAAAGACGGACGGACTGTTACACAGAGACTGTAAACAATGAAACAAACACACCCACATCCATACCGACTTACTAAGAGAGAGAGAGAGAGAAATAGAGAGAGAGAGAGAGAGAGAGAGAGAAATAGAGAAATAGAGAGAGAAATAGAGAGCGAGCGATAGGGAGAGAGAGAGACAGACATACATTCATGTGTGACAATGGTGATCGGGGGGGGGGGGGACCAAAGTCAAAGAGTCACATCATCAGCTAACTCTAAAATAATTAGTTAAAAATTAAAATACGATTTTAACATTATTTATTCTACTTTAAAATCCCCAATATGTTCATTTATCGAGTTTGTTTTGCTTATACTCTCGACATTGTATAGGGTTAACCTTCGCACTTTACATGAACTTCTGTTTAGCTTCTACATGCAGCAAGTCAGTATTTTGAAGAGACAGCCTTTATGACATTGTTCAGTTTGACCACAAACCCACACCTCTGTAATGCAGTACATGTACATTTGAATAATAAATATATATAATATATATATAACTATTTATATCAGTCACCAAAGATCTTGCAATAGATAAGGTTCTGCCAAAATCTTCGGGAACGAATTAGGTCCACACACAAACGCGCATACACGCATACCCACACACACACGCACACACGCACACACACCGCACACGCGCACACGCGTGCACATATACCTGCGCTGCACGCACACCCTCGTTTCCACACAAACAGTAGAGGATGCATTCATTACTTTATAATGGTTACAAAGGTGTTACAACGCTTTCTGCAAATCATACGTTTTGATCGACAAAGCAGTTGCTCATAGATTTAGTAGTCTCTCCGTAAACTATCGCCGACAAAAGACGGATTGTGGAACGTCGCGGGGCCATTCTGAAGAAAAAATAAGGAACAAATATGTTATTAGTGTAATTATGCTTTTTTTTTCGTTTAGATAAAATGGTGGAAAAAGACATACCAACATTCGATTATTCGCTTTAGGTTACTGTTTCTGCACTTTGAAAGTGTCGACAAATTTTGTATTTTCATCTGATAGAAAAAGAAGCATCTTATTGACTTACAGAAAGAAAGAAGAAAAAAGAAGAAAAAAAGAAGAAGACAAATCTAAATTATTTTAAAAAAAAGTCGTCATATTCTAAATTTGCTTCTCTGAAAAGTTACCAATTTATGCTCCAATAGAGTCAATCAAATGGAATTCTGCAAGGACTTTTGATCTTACTCAGGTATGAATCTATTAGCATTATACTTTCTAGCTTATAATTAGCAAACATGTATTGAATCATGAGGTAGATGACGATTCTAGGAAAGTGACTACCTTTACTGGTTGTTTAGGTAAAGATAAGTAAACATATTGGATATCTCGGGCAGAACTCATACCACAACACCATACCACAAATCTAGTTGAAAGCTCAACAGAATTGTCTGGCTTACTCAAGATATAGTGAAACATGGAAAAAGAACAAAAAAGATGAAGAAGAAAAAGAAGAAAAAAAATGAGAAGAAGAAGAAGAGCAGCAACGACAACAGACACTGCTTGGAACGGACCAAAATTAAAGGCTGCCTTCACACAAAAGAATACAACAACTCACTTGTGCAGAAAGGCTCCCATTACATGCCCGTAGTCTTGGCAATCTGATCAAGGAGAGAGGCGACGAACGCTTTGGACTGGAGGATTTCTTCGGCATGTTGTTTGGGTCATCTTGGGGGCGCTCTTCAAAACACGCCAGTACAGCAAATACCTTAAATGTTCAAGACAATAATAAGTAATTATGCAATGCTAGTCGGAATAACAATATTTACAGCTTACAGGCAATGACAAAGGAGAAATTGCTGTCAACAGGGAAATGGGGTAAGGTACGTCTTCAGCAGAAAATAAAAATAGCAACATTTTAATGGTTATTCTTATTTTGCGACTATTCTGTCAAAGATATGCAATTAATACTAGGGATGCTTTTATAGCAAAATGATTTTTGCTGTAACTCCCACATGGCAGATGTTATAACATAACCATAAGCTTATAATTTAAATCGGTACTATCATTTTCTTTTAGAGACATCAATACTAAGAGTTTGGTTAACTGGGTTACGGTATATCGCAATATGCTGCGTATTCATGAGCTTGCCAGGCAAAGCTTAATGAGCCATTAAACTACTTTCTAAAAATCAACTCAAAAGTAATTTTACTACCCTATTGTTTATCCCTTAGAAATCATGTTCGGATTACGTAATGTGTCATTGTCATGGTCGCACATTTTAATAGGAGACGTACAAGGTTATGCAAATAGCCTTAGGATGACTTTTCGAAATTACTTTCGATCGTGTTCATCATGCTATCCACTGAAACTGCGTTGGCCAAACTCTGTGTATAAATGGCTCTGGTTGCTCACCAAGTAGAGCGCCACCACCATGCCCAACAGGAAACCCACTGCGACGTCACTCCAGTGATGCCGATACTTCGAGGCTCTTGTGATCCCCCAGAGGAGCCCTCCCGACAGGAGACCCAAACTCGCCAGTGGGATGGGCAGCCTCGTACAGGGGATGCTCACTTGACTTGTCATGTAGGCCTGACGATACCAAGTTTCAAGTTCAAGTACATTAAATTCACAAAACACGAGATAATCTTTTATATAAAAAAGAGACTGATAATAGTACATTAATCAACATATAATTTGATTACATCATAAAATGAATGGTTTTTGGACCCCTTTAGAAGCTAAGCTTGTGAAAGGAATACATTATATATTGAGTAATAAAGACACATGCAGTGCCATGAAATTATGTGAATTGTCGTTCTTTGGTAGCAGGTTAAATCTCTCTCATGGTCACAATGAGTATGGATTCACTTTGTGATATGTAGTAATTTAAGAGGGAAACTAAAGAACTAAACTGAAAGGTAGCAAAGATGGGTAGGAGCGTGGAACACGGTGCATGACAAGGAAAGAATTATTTTGTATATTGATTGAAATAATTTGTTCACATATCTTCTACTGTATGTCTTTTATATACCATTTCATATATGTTTAATCTATTTCATGCAATGCTTTTCATATTCGTGTTTATTTAATGGATGACTGATAAATTCGAATTTAATTGATTTATCATTTAGAAATAATTATATCGCACACAATTACACAAGAATACCTGAATACAAAGGGAAACGATGATTGAATGAACCCTATTGTGGAAGAAAGAATCGTAACCACTTTCTCACTTTTAGGATAATAATGAAACATTATCAACATTTCTTTAGAATCAATAAAATATAAACGATTGTGGTATAATGTATCACAAAAGGTCGTGTTGCTCTTTAACATAAAGCTACCAACATAAGTGATTGTCTTACCATGGTGAAGACTGCAGCATATGAGCCTAGAGATGCATGGAGCGAAGGAAATGATAGCCTGAGGAGAAAGAGGGGGAAAAGAGATGAGAGTTCCACATGCAACTTAATTAGATCTTAACGAGGACTGTTATCATGTCACCATAACCGGTATCCCTGCCAGCATATTTCTCTGCTGACGTATATGAATTTTGTTTGTGTGTTGATGACTTTTTTTTGTCCCGCTCTGCCGTATTGAGAACACGAGACCTATATGATAGTATATCTTTACTTTAAAGTAAGTTATGCTTCATCATCATTACCTTTGCAAAATTATAATTTGATGTTGTTTTTGTATATAATAGTATAGTTCTAGCCTAGCAAAGCAAGACAAACCGACAAATCAACATTTATAAAGTATAATAATGATCAAAGATGGTCCGGAGAATAGGACATGGAGATGGAAAAGAAGAAAAAATCGACAAAAAATTGAAATCAAGATGAAAGGATACAAGAGAAAAGCGTTGAAATAAAAAAATTCAATCTTGAAATTAAGGAGAAGTAATTAGAAAATTACATGGAATGAGAAAAAATGAAAAAGACGAAGAAGCAGAAAAAAAGGAAAATGAAAACTAAGAAGATTGGGAAGAGCGGGAGCAATATGAAGAAGAAGGAGGACAAGGAATCAGTGGATGAGAAAGAATGAAAACAAAACAAATAGAACAATCTCCTTACCTGGCTTGTTCCAGGAGATCATCATCCCGTTTCGCACACTCATAATCGGTGATGAAAGTCTTGCAATCGAGTGCTGTATAATTTGGTCGACACACGGTCAAGAAGTATGGCGTCTGTATTCCTGTCACTCTCTGTGCAGCATCGGTGATGATCCATGTGGCGAAGGCTCCACAAGCAAAGACACCTGGCAATTAAATTAAATTGAATAAAATAACAAAATAAAATCCATAACTGAATCAAAACATGAAAATAATGCTTACATAAAAAGAATATCAAATGGCAATGGCAATATAACATATAAAATGAAACTAAATCTTAAATGTCGACAAGTAAGTCTAAGCATTTAGGATACAAAATATATAAACATATTATAAACTAAGTAGAATTTTAAAGGAAAAGAGAAATGCACTAAAAGCAGAGTTTGTGTTTGTGTGGTTTCCTCAAAAAAGAAAAAAGAAAGGAAGAAAGAAAGAAGGAAGACAAAAAATCATACGTATTTGATTAAAAATTACATTAACAGAAAATACAGAAATACACACATGTAACTGCTCGGAAGTATGATTATTCATAGGCATAAGAAAAATTCAGTCAAGTAGTACATGTGAGAATAGAGGACTATGGAGAAGGAGAGAGAGGGAGAGAGAGAGAGAGGGAGAGAGAGAGAGAGAGGGAGAGAGAGAGAGAGAGACCGGTGGAGGCTTGGGTAGTTAAATAATCTAAATCATCGAGGCAATCAGGTAAACTGCTCCTGCAACAAGACTTGGGTAAAAAAAATGACCTGTCACCTGTAAATCTGAACATCCTCCTGATTACCGGGTAGAGCTTGAGAGAGCAACTCTTGACGACCTTTCTCCTCCCGACCTTCATCTCAGGCGATGTCTTCTTACACGAACACAGGGCCAGCATGCACTCTCCGTACAGGATCTGAGTTTGGAGGAATATCACAGTCATGGGGAAAGATGATAGAGAGAGGGGGTTCATAATAAAGATCTACTCATATTGAATATCTACCCATATTGAATATTTATGATTTAGCTGCAATACCTCTAAAAGATGTTGTTTGGATGGTCACTACCTATAATTATAACACAGTAGTGTCAGGAACGTAATCAGAACAACATGAAAGGTTAATACTATGTCCCGAAACAGTTGCCCCATTTAACGAATTATTAAATTATGAACGGTCAACCATTTAAACAATTAAAAAAACAACCTTTTGAATACTTCCATTAAATATTATTCGAGTCGGCTCTAAATCATATTATTAATTATCATATTCAATTAGGTTTGGAGTCAGCACATGTTAAGAATGATCAATGATAAACGTTAAAGAAAGTGATACGGTTTATAAGTAAGTGTAATGTATATCATTATATATTTCTGTAGCCTATTCTATCATTACCACATCTTTTAATACAATCATGTAGCTAAATACGTTTCCGAAGTTTAGAATGAACCCCAGGAATTTGGTTTGGATCATGTTCTTTTAAACCAAATCATATCGTCACAATAAACAGGACGTAAATTAACTCTTTGCCTATGGGTACAGGGTTGTTCCTGTGCTAAGCCAACGGGAATGACAGAATTCAGTAGTCAAAGGGATAAAGCTCACCATAATGGGCGGGGCAGCAAAACAGGTCACATAGAGCACCTCTTCCGTGAAGATATCATCCTCCAAGTAGGGCATCATCAGATTTCGATCATGGCACCAAAATCCACGATGGGTCGGACCGGGGAGGTTCTCCGTGAATAGGAGGACGAACCACAGGACGACCACGCCAGCCATGCAGATGTAATCGACCGCGAGGAAACACGGGATGAGCATGGGGTTACGGGACACCATGCGTGGTTCGTCGTCCACCTCGTAAGGATCCATGTAGGGTGCTGACTGCCCAGATTGGAATCAAACATAGAAGGCATATTTAGTAACCCCAATATTATTTCGGCTTTAATTTTCCGTTTACTCTACTAGTAGGCATATCCTAGTATCCTTATAAGTATTGTGTAATAATTTGCCCAGCATGAAATCAATTATGTATGCAAAAATATTTGGACATTTTTAAAAACCCAATTTAGTAATGCATTGCCCTATTATGGAAAAGATATTGAATAGTTACTTCAAAATGGGTAAAATATCAACTAAGTTGGGTAAAACTATAGAATGCAAAAAGTTGGGTAGATACATTAATATTATCCTCAGTGCACGTTTTACCCTGTATTTGAGTGTGGATATTCTACATATTCTTTTCACGCTTATAATATCTCAGACTCATTCATCTCATGCACTCTCTAATGCACTGCACTTATTCACACAGAGTATCTTATTTCATAATATCATTAATATTCTAGTCAATTGCCACATGCTATTGTGCAATTTAAGCAAAATGAAAACATATAATTTAGGCATCAAGATAGTCAAATAAACTCATTTATTCAAACCTCTAACCGCCACTGCATATAGTGTGGCGATAGGGAACTCCCTGCCGTAGGATACATGAATATTTATACGTGTATATCCATACGATTTCTCCAGTTCCTCCCCTCTTTCTCTCTCGTTCGTAAGCATCTTCAGGAACCCTTTCTGTTATAGTAGGGCTTAATCTTGCTCCCCTTCAAGCTTCTGTATTGATGCTTATATACAATAGTTTTTTCATATGTATCTGTGCTGTGTTAAGCTGTGCCGTATTTACCTTGCAAACTGGTTGTAATTTTACCTGTTATCATTTATCTCTGATTGAAAATACATGAATATCAATGATACATGTTGAGTTATCACTATATTATCTTCATGCATTCACAAAATGATAATGTATACAGATCCTACACTCTAAGACGCAACACAATACCGACGTCATAACACTATCAATAGCACACACAACAACCCATCCGTTGCCATAGAAACCTGCTATTGTCAAGGGCTGGGGGTAATTTTCTGTAATATTGAAGAACTATTGTTATTACGTTCAAGTACCTGGTAAAATGCTTGAAGGTCTTGGATATCTTGTCAAGAGCGCAAAGAATTGGTTTGCATGACCTTTCTTAGAATGCTGTATTTGTGTGAAAGTGCTCGCGATAATATTTGAAATTTTCATATATGTGACTATACTGTATATCATGTCATGTATCTTGGAATACATCTCGCCATCATTTTCCGCATATAGGCCTTCATAATAAAATGCTATGATTTAGTTTCGTGTCATCTGAAAAATTTGATTAGATTTGCGAGTAAAATCGATTTTTATGTTGATAGACAATGATATTGAGATACTTAAGATATTAAAAAATATTTGTATAAAAATCAATATACCAACTGATCGCTTTACCTTCTGTCTTAGTTAACTCATTTTTGTTGTCATTTCTTTTTCACATTGGCTCTCTTTCTTAACTCTGTTCCATAACTTCTAATTTTGTCATCATTTCCTAGAAAATAAACCAAATTCTCTGATTACACCGTTTTCTTTTCCCCTAAAAATTATGCTTCCTCTTCTCCGTTTGCTGTTTCAAGTGAGGAATACAAATAGCAGGAATGATAAGGAATAGCACGACAGAATATAAAATGACCATTACCTGGTATATAAGTTCATGTTTATAAATGGATTTTATGATTATGACCTATCAATGTCATACTTTCGATGATGACAGTGATGTTTCAACATTTTTCCCCCTCTTCAGATGACATGAAGCAAAATAAGTAATTATGCTATTCTTTATGGTGGCTATTAAAAATACAAATTTTGACAATTTGTCAGATTACTATAACTAATCGGCAGAAGTTTATAATGCATTTTTTTCTTCTTGTCTGGCTGACGGCTTGTAGAGCTGTGAAACAAAGAACGTATATCGATGAGGAACACAGATGTAGACTTTGTCTTCGGGGGGAATTATGTTTTATCCATATTCACAGACCCTATGTTTAGAATGACGAGACATGAATATAGAAATGAATGAGAGAGAGGGAGAGAGAGATAGATAGATAGAGAGAGACGGGGAAATATAGAGGGTTTTGTGAAAGGGGTTAAGTAGTAGATGAGGTATGAGTCTTTGGCATTTTTCTCACTTTCACAAAACCCTTTATCTTTAGCTCTCCATTACTAAATATCCTTTTCGCTTCCTATTTAGTATTATATAAACTATATGACAGAAGTAGAAAGAAATTGTAATTTTTTCTCTCCATCTTCATATGTGTCTGAAAGTCCCTCTCTTCTTATTATCTATCCAACTCCCATCACATCCCATCCACCTCTCCTTCCCACAATGCCCAAGACTCATACCTCATATATCCCCTTTCCCCGTCTTTCTATATCTATCTCTCTCTCCCTTCCTCTCTCTCACTGGTCTGATCCTTGTTTAAAAGCTCTACAAGCCGTCATCCAGACAAGAAGGAAAAAATGCATTATAAACTTCTGCCGATTAATTATAGTAATCTGACAAATTGGCAAAAGTTTCAATTTTTAATAGCCATCACAAAGCCCTAAGGATAGCATAATTACTCGTATTCAGTACTGACTAATTGCACAGCACGGCATAGTGTATGGCGAATGAGCTTGTTGTTTTATAACGCGGATCATGGCTTGATTACGATGGTGGCAAAACAACTTAGAATGCTTACGTGCTACATAACTCTCCCTTTGTGTCAGATTAATTACTATGGGATATGCTTGCAGCTTTCCTATCATTATCTTAATTAATTTTGCACACCACATTGTATAGCTTACGTCCTGCAAAATCCATTGACTGTTTTCGAATGTTTATCGGATGTGTCGACATTGACGGTAACATACATGGAAATAGAAAATAGAAAATAATGGTTTCTAATGAATCGTGGATTACTTGGACGGGGAATTTCAATTACTAACGAACCTTTAAGGAACCGTAAATGTCAAAAAACTAAATTTCTCTGGATTGATAAAGGTTAGAAAAAAGAAGAAAAACACAGACAATAGAGGTTACAGATAAAGAGACCAAGTGTACTATAGGAAGATGGAAAGGGAAATGTGGACACAGAGGCATGATAGAGTAAGACAGAGAAAATGGGATGGAAGGAGAGAGAAAGAGAGAGAGAGAGAGAGATGGGGGGGGGGGAGAGGGGGTAATAGCAAATGATTAAGTGGAGATAAAGACACACAATAGCATAGAGAGATCGAGCGCGACTGGGAGAAACAGGGACTGATTTTGAAAAGGGGAGGGGAATAAAAAGACACAGAGAGAGTGAATCAAAATGATTGATTGGTTGTGATTATTAAATTATTATTTAATTTGATACACGGTCAAGCTGGTCATTTCTGTCCGGTCTTCCACTTGGCAATTATAATGAAAATAAAATCCAATTTGCAATTTAAGTGCGCCTCCCTACGCATCCATACTCATACAAATGAAATATTTCTACAGACCTATTACAAAATATAAGCTTCGTCTGGTTGACCATAGGCGAAATTACACAGCGGTGCAAATCTTCATCAAATATTCTGGTGACATTTTGGAATGACCTGAAAACGGCGGATTATTGGCAAGAATATCCAGCTTTCGCATTTACGTAAAAATCTATAGGCCTGCGATATAATATATACATTCATTTTTTCGCAGGTGTTTTGGTACATCGGATAGATGTTATGTATCTGAGTGTAGATACTTGACGTGTGACGGCTTATTTTCCGTTTTAAAGGATTAATATTTTTCTCCATTAGGTACAATTTAGACTGTTTTACGTCTTTACTGTGTTCGCCTTATGATCATAATTACTATCAAAATCATTATTATATGCCAATCAGCTTTAAACTCGTATGAATAGTAGACATTTCAAAAGTAATGTTAATAAGATGATATAGGTTTAGTTCTATCCATAAATGACATTATACGCGCGAAAATAACTTGTTAGCAAGGAATCATAATCAGCCCATTACTATCCGTAAAGCCCTATTATAGGCTATGGTTATAATGACATTAATTCTTGTTAAATATAAAATTAGCATCTTAATAATTGAGTTGAATCAGATAATTATCCTCAATATTAATTAATTTACGTGATCTTTGATCACAAAACGAGATTCCACTTCATCATCTTTTGATTGCCATTGAAGATATAATGATTGTATCAACAAATACATTAGAAAGGTATTGAAATACTCTGAATATCAGCTCTTAAAACTGTCAAACTATGAAGAATGACAATCCTGATCGACGTACAAATCGATTATTTATATCTTTTATGTTGAATCTTTACATTATTAATTTAATTGATTAATTCTGATCTTTATCAAATTAAACCTAGTTATTAATTTTGCCTTTCTTGATAAATGAGGAAAGGTGAGGAATTATTGTGATTGATCGAGTTTCTTCATCATAAATTCTTATTTGTTGTTGACTTATCGTCTAATTTTATCCCCTAGCAATGCAGATACATTCTATATATCAAATTTTGTATTTGCTTTATCTTGTTTTGATTGTCTTTTTGAACTGTTTTAACTGATATGTTCTCAAAAAGAAGAAACAAAATACCCAGGATCGTAAGACTTTCTAGAAGAGCAATTTTTGTATCTTATTGAATTACTTATAAATATCGTGCTCGGATTATGTAAAACATACTTACCTGGGTGGAATTTGGCAAATGTAGATTAATGTCTTTCCAAACGACATGTAATGCTCACATGTTTCAAAAGGTAATGTACATAAGATTATTTAAATTGCGCTAATTTGATTTTTTGTATATAAAATAAAGTCTTTGCAATCGCCTTAGTCCGGGGTAATGGCAATAAACGTGTGCTACAATCATTACCATGACAACCAAAAGTATATTCTTAAGAATAAAATCATGGACAGAGAAGAACAGAAGATATTTAAGAAATAGATAATAATAAGAAAGACCACGCCAGCCCCGTCTGTAATATTAGCTTTCCTCTTGGTTAATAGCTACGGG
The DNA here is from genome assembly GCA_035222895.1 of Strongylocentrotus droebachiensis. Lineage (NCBI taxonomy): Eukaryota > Metazoa > Echinodermata > Echinoidea > Camarodonta > Strongylocentrotidae > Strongylocentrotus > Strongylocentrotus droebachiensis. Next base: position 48,985 of record JAVYIG010009233.1, on the reverse strand, counting down.
CGTTTCATTTGCAAAGAAGACAACCGTAGCATTGGAGAGGAAGAAACAGAGAGAGAAGAAAGAGAGAGAGAGAGAGAGAGAGGGAGAGAGAGAGAGAGAGAGAGAGGTGAGGGGGGGGGGGGGGGGGCAGAGAATGAAAGGGTATACAATGCAATTACATCCATTTTGTATAGTTGTAAGACATCACAAGAGATGTTGAATCGGATACTTCAACACATCTAAGGAAGATATGAACTTAGCGCGACAAAGAAAAATGCATCTTCGGCATGGAAATAAAAGCAGTCTCTTAGAGCTTCTTAGACACACATGAACATATATTTCCACTTACCTACAGCAATTCAGCCGCGAAGTTGAGTTTCAGTTCTAATTTATGCTACGCAGAGGAATGGACAATCATTCCGTTTAAAAGCGATTCCTCGTACATCTGATGGACTGCATGCCGGAGCGATCGGGTGTACAATGTTGAAACGCGGGAGTCGTCTGCTACACGAATACAAAAGCAAACACACATCGCTTTCTTCCCTATTTAGCTCGCTCGTTGAACTATGTTGTGTGATCGCATGGAGCGTGCGTGCGTAGGTAGTGAGTGTGTGTGAGTGTGTTTGAGTAACAGCTTTTATCGCTATTGCAAGCCGTCTATTGAGATAATAGCTGCCTGGTTAAATATAATCATTTTCCAAAATAATAATTGTGTCAATAGGTAGCATGATGAAAGCCATGCTATATTTAGACGAGCGAGTTCTATATCAGCATTGAATTTAAAACACCTGCAATTTGTTCAAACTATGAACAGCGTCCAATTGTAGAGTGTATTTATGCTTCCATAAAATGAATAGAAACAGGATGAATGGTAAAGTGCGATTATTCAATCGTTTAAAACTTAACCTGTTGCTTGCAATACCTTCCATAATGTTTTTAAAAAGTCCATCGATGGCCATCCACTCAATACATAACAAAACATATTCATTGCTTTTGTTAAGATATCTATTATCAACGTAAGGGATAGAGCAACGTCGATCTGGCGCTGCTCAGTGGCTGCCGGGCTCACGATCAATTGGGCAAAAATAATTTTCATTTCGGTTTAATAAAAATTTGGAGTGGACTAAAAGATTATTATTATTAAGATTTTTTTTTTTTTTTTTTTTTTGAGGCCGCCATCCTTGTCAAGCTTTGCTATATGATTGCGGTCTCCTGCACTTTTCCAACAGAATAGTTCGGATAATACTTTCAATTTATGATAATTTGTTATGGAAATAATAAGTTTCGTTATTATATGTACATATATTATGTAAAAAAACATTTTGACATGAAAAAATTATTGTTTGTTTATGTTGTATTATACCTTACATTTATATGTTCTGTGTTATTCAGTTATATTTTATTTGGAAAAAATGCAGAAATAAAAAAAATAAAAAAAATAAAATTATTACTATCATTATAATTAATATTATTATTATGTACAATGGATACAGGTTTTATTCTGTATATATCACTTTTTATACACGAAATCACAAGCACAAATCAGTCAAGATTACTGGAAAATGGCAGTATATTAATTTAATAATTGAAATCATTAAATAATTTTGACATATGAAGAGCTTGATTCCAAAAGGAGCTAAATCCATATTTTATCAAAATGGAGTTATTTGTCTTAAAATAATGATTTCCTACATGGGAACAAAATGCACTATATCACATTCGAAAATTTCAACAGGAAGTATACAAAAAATCAGGTACAATATCATGTTTCATTCCAAAAGGAGCTAAATCCACTTTGAGTAAATGACCTTTTTTATTTCTCCACTTTCCCTTTAGCAATGTACCTTCATATTGTTATATATGTTAAAGGTGTCGCCCTGGACCAATAATATATGATAAGAAAACAAAATTTACCAGTTATTTCTGATTTTTACTAAATTTTTAGATTTTGTGGATTTAGCTCCTTTTGGAATGAAACATGGATTTAGCTCCTTTTGGAATGAAACGGATTTAGCTCCTTTTGGAATGAAAATGTGATATGTTGTTTACTTTCTTTTTAAAAGGTTTTTTTAGTTGTGATTTCACTATTATTGTTTAAAAGGAAAGGTTTGCTACTAAATTTGAATACATTTCAGTGACTTTATTGAGAAAATATGAAATTTTCCAGGTACAATATCATGTTTCATTCCAAAAGGAGCTAAATCCACGAAAACAAAAATTCAAAAAATTAAGTAAAAATCAGGAAACACTGGTAGATTTTTTCTTATCATATATTATTGGTCCAGGGTGACACCTTTAAAATATATAACAACATTAAGGTCCATGGCTAAAGGGAAAGTGGAGAAATAAAAAAAGGCGATTTACTCAGAAGTACCCAAAGTGGATTTAGCTCCTTTTGGAATGAAACTCTTCATATAGTTCCATGAAGAAATGGCTTGTGAGACATCTCACTTATCTGAAGGATCGAATTTTTGGATCCCGTGAGTTGTCTGAAGATGACTTTTCTGAAGGTCTATGTCCGGCCTCTAGAAACGGACCCTAATGGTCCTCCGGTCTCATGGACGTTCCGATAACTCGGCTGCATAGCCATAACTGAGCTTACAATAATTAGATTACTGCTTTCACTGTGCGTTAAATTAAGTGTAGAAAGGTACTTTTTTAAAATCAATAAATCACAAATCACACAATTTTTATTAATTCTTTGGAATAGCAATTATGGTACGCCTTATGTGCATCTAATAGAGATCATTAGCAAACAAAATAGAACAAGAAAAAGAAAAATCTAATTTTTTTGCAAAATAAATGATTCAGATTTCCTTGACACTTTTCAAATGGCCACCAAAATAATCACATAAAGACGACTTGCAGAATAATTTAAACAGTCGATTCATGAGCTTCCACATTGCACGCGTTTACAAAATATCTTCCCTATGATAGGAATTATAATAACAATATTTTATAATGAATTATACAACGCCTTTGACATTATCAGTTGATGCTTAGCATTTATAATTGAAATAAACTTACGTGGCATCTTTAAGATCTTACACTCGAGGCTTGTGCAATTACGCGTTGGTTACATGAGTATGATAATTGTGCCTACTTATAAAACATAGTTAAAATATGTACATCGATGTAAGAGATTGATCAACCAAAAGTATCCCATCAAAGATATAGGGTTATATTAGATAGCTTAGACAGATACCGAGATGTGATTGGTCCAGAGCTCGTAACCTGATATCAATTGCGAGGAGCGTAATTGTTAAATTTTCCTAGACGGTCACTTTCGATGGTTATATTCACCAGCTGGTGATATGAATATATTTTTAATCATGCATGTCGCCCTCTTGACGACTGTTTGTTACCAGTCACACAAATTATACCAATACCGAGAGTAAACTTTTTTTTATCAATATTATTTTTTTGTTGTCATTTCGTTTTCTTCCTTTGAGATTATTTTATCCACATTTTTTTTTCCCCCAATTTTTTTTTCTCGATTAATTTTTGTTTGTTTTTGTTTGTCCTCGATTTTTTCTTTTCAAACCAATGCTATCTTATACAACAGATATTGACTGGCAGGGGGTATAGCATTCTTCGGACCTAATGGTAGTTATATTTTTTCCCCTCGTGACCATATTTTCCCTGCCAGTCAATATCTGTATAATAGGATTAGGGTTGCGATCTGGTTTTAGGTTTAGTGTAAAATTATGTTCAGGTTTCATGTTCAGTCCATATGGTTAAAGTTATAAATTCAACTACTATAGGAAATTAACCATCGAGTCATAGAGCCATCTGCGCGTGTGTCTAATAATCTTTAGATCAAGATCCTGGCCTAGGAGCGTTTGAAAGGTAGAAGCAGATATTATAGTATAAGTAGCTTCTTTTCTGGTATTCGAATTCTCAGAAAAGCTCATTAAATCTTTTCACAGTAATGATAGTACCCAGTGGAAAACTGTTCCTTTTCTATTATATTTGTAAAGTCACAACAAAGAAAAAGTAGTGGTATATACAACCATAACGGTTCTGGTTTGAGTGCGATAACAACACAGAACAAGTGACTGTTGAAATTTATCATTTCATGCCAGACATGCTAAAGTTAGTAATGAATGGTAAATATCACAGAAAAGCAACTTCATCAAGTTCATACAACCTTAACTACATTTTTATAAATATTACATGTACAAGCAATGTTAGCACAATTATGTTTTACACTATCATACAACTTTGACTTTATTCGAAATCCAAACCTACGACTCGATCCATAAGAATCTACTGCAAACTCCCTTTCATGTCAGTGCCTGAGACAGAATGATTTTTTCTTTATGGAGACCACTTCTTCTTGGTACGTTGCAATTGTTTGAAAGCAAGTTTTGAGAGGACAATCCCTGATGATATACCCCCAGATCAGATGGAATGAAAAGCTTGACGTGTATCTCTTACAAGTAACAACGTATAATGCTGTCAGAATTAGAGCATTTATGAAGGCGGTTAAACAAGAAAGAACCATTAAACAGAGGCCATCACACTGAAACTAGGTTTCTGTACGTCTTCTTTCATCATAATCTTCCGAAAAATTGTTAGAAATCTCCAGATTTTCATTGGCAAGGCTGAATGTTCAACTAGTCTCCATAACGAGATGGATAAACCCCGAGTATCAGTACAGCTTATAGCACATTAATAAACAAAGGTTCTCTAAACCGCGAAACGTTAACAAAAACCGTTGAAAAGGAAATGGAACTAATAGCAGTCTCAACTCGCGCCTTCTTGGCGGATGGCAAGAAAATATGATGAGATCTAGCCATGATCTATATTCGAAACGAAGTTGTTGCCCTTACCTTAATATCCATCTCCATTCTGGCTGGTCACTGACAACAATATACTTTTTGTTCAATATTTCGCTCCGTATTACCGTGCACGTAAAAGAGTAGGCACTCTAAGTTCTCGAATAAGAACGACACTACTACAAACCCAATCCTTCATAACTCTTCATTTTGGAGTCAGATGATACTCTCATCTTTAAGAGAAAACTCCAACAACAACAGTTTTCCCTGATCACCAGTAAAAGTTTGATGTAGAGCAAAAAAATAAATAAAGTCCTATTTTAGGGCTCATATTGAAATCAACTGAACGCGGAAGCTGTGTCGTTTGACAAATAGTATTTTTTTACCACCGATTCGCTTTGCTTAACTGCTACTTTGTATAACATTTCACTCACTTATTTAAAAAACATTATTGAGAGAATATGACCAGCCCACGGTGAGGATAATGAAATGAGACACTTAATTATTGTCAAACGATTTCACTCATTGATATTAAAATCAATATTGAGATAGAATACGACCCGCTCACGGTAAGGATATTACGAATGAAATGAGACACTTATTGTCAAACAGCAATACTATACAAGATATGAATCTCTTCACACATGCTTATGAAAATGTCATTTATACAGTCTGCTGGGTACACTGATGAGATAGGATCTCGATCATCTGAATGCTAGTATCACTTTCTCTTACTAATAAAGCACGCTCCTGACGTAAGACATAAAATGGGCAAAGGCAAAAATAATTCGACGAAGCTGGCAATTTCGCAAGTAAACATTATTAATTTCTCGCTATCGCCAATATATACGCCCAACATGCCTGGGTGTATGCTCTCGGAAGTAATTTCATGCCACTTCCGAGACTTATTTTTAGTTTGTTTAACGATATTTTCATACGCTTTTTCGTAATGATCCACTTTTGAAATCGCTTGGAAATCGTGATAAATTACTTTGATTACCGTCGGAAAAATAAAGTACATGTATAGACACACACCGAATCAACGCTGGCATGAACAGTGCGGCGCAGCCGCGCGAAAAAGACCGGAAGTGACTTGGCCACCAAACTATCCCAGAGTGTATTTGAAATGGGGCCTGAACGTAACATACGGGTATTTTTAACATATTGGCGATAGCGAGAAATGACATTACATATTACATGAAAGAGCAGGGGTCAAAGTGTATAAACGGATGCTCCATGTCTTAGCAGATTAAATGGCAGAGCTCATAATTCTTCATAAAATTAGCTCAATGTGATGATATTTTCCGCCTATCGCCTGTCTTAAGCTTACACGAAAAGCTTGTAATCATCAAGCCTTAATCCTGATGCTAGAGAATTAATCTCAGCCTGAAACGCAAAGTTCATCTCCTTGTCACAATCAACAATTTGACCGGCGACCGCGTGGTATCAGGCATTAATCATCATAACCAAGTCCCTCGAAGATGACTTATAGCCATCGGTCCCCTGGTTACATACTTGCAAGAATACACATGCTTTCTTTGCAGTCAGGTATAACAAACAAACCAATTCAAACATACTCCATGCTTTTCCATGCGAAACATGGTCTACATAATAAAGCATTTTTAATAAACGTAAGATATGTTGTTGAATGATCAAGTTCGAACGAAGAAGATGATTAGCTCAAAGTTAACATTTCTAACTTGAAGATGACCATACTAGTTACAAATGCTATTATTGGTATGACATGAAGTTTGAGCAGCTTTCTCGGGATTCATTCACATTTTCGGCCGCATAGAATCTTCAGAACGGTTTTCCGAATTAGGGGTTGAGCCATGGCGTATGCAAAAGGATTAATCAAGCTATTACTATATGATATCCAACGAGATATCTCCATCAAACTGAAGACACTGTTGATGTGGTCAAAGACATCTTTAAAGAGGGAATGTATCATGATGCTAACAATGTTGGGTAGACAAGTCGCAACGAAGGCGAGGACCAAAAATGTCATGGTACGCATTGCCTTCCGACCTTCGGGTGAAATTCCACTTTTGGATGTCTTGCTTATCCTTTTGTCTACAGAAATACCGCACCTATTTCCCTTCAAAACGTGGTTTCTTTTAGTTTTGGTGTGAAAAGTGTTTTGCGATCTGTCATTGACTCTTGTGAACCGTGAGCTCGTGATATCACTTTCTCTTCCTTTCTGCGTTCGCTCAGAATCACTTGAAACCTGCAATGAAATGCTTAATATACTAACAGTATCTACCAGGCTTGTAAAAGCAACACCGTCCTTTTTAGATTTATCTCCAACCTCACTTGAGCCACCTGTCTCACCACTGCCTACATGATGTGGAACGGTGTTCATTTTCTTGAGACCTTTGGAAAGATGTCCATACCCGATGTTTCTCACCCGAAGGTACACACGAAGATAAAAACCAGCTATAATGAGGAAAGGCCCAACCATTCTGAGGATGGAAACTAAAATCGTTGTGGTTTTCGTCTGCAAATAATTCGGTGTTGAAAAACCAGAAGATGAAAATTTGTTATTTGGATCTACAAAGTCCCAGACAGAAGTGATCATCATCCACAGTCCAAACGACAGTACCCATGTTCCAATATTCACAACGGTGGCTTTGTGGATGCTTTTCCGTTGGAAATGTTTGATTGGATGCATTATGGCAATGTAACGGTCGATGCAAATGACGATGACACCACACACTGAAACACTAAGGATCGAGTTCTGGAATCCTAGAAACAAGATACTAGCTACCCTACCGAAGTGCCATCCATTGTAGAGGTGGACCGTCGAGCGAAGTGGCATACAGACGAGTCCAACGAGAAGATCTGCAATAGTAATATTGAAGATATAGCAGTTGGCGTAAGTTTGAAGTTTCCTTTCAACGTAAAATGCTGCCAGAATAAGTGCGTTTGTGAAGACCGTTAGCCCAGCCAGAGCCACTAAAATGAAGAACACGACGCTGAGCCGTGGTTCTTGTTGATCTTCTATAATATGATCCGACAGGTTATCACAGGTCTTCAGAGTTCCATTGCATATACCCCGGATCTCCATACGGAAACTAAAACCCAGGTAGGTCAGCAATATATCGAAGAAAAAACAGAGAAAAAACAGAAGAAGACCAAACAAAAAAAGAAGAAACAAAATTGTAAAAAGGAGAAGATCAAATGGCAGCAGTTTATTTCTTGTAGTTTCTTGGAGATAAATGAGAGTGGTAATATCAAGTGACGTATTGACACCTTCTGATTCTTACTTCTCTTGTTTTATATTTTCCTCCGCACAATCAGTGACGAAAATAGTATTTTTACCTGCGCTTTAGATATCTCTATGTAATGAGCGAGGCGATATTTTTATATTAGGGAGGAAAGTATGAATATCTAACATTATGCATGATACTTGATCATCAGTGCTTTTGTGGGCGGAGGAGAAGAAACTTATTGTACCTGTCTCTCTCTCTCTCTCCCTCGTTTTTTTCTCATTTGAGATTTATTCGATTGGCAATAAAGAGAGGAACCGCCATTCATTGGTGAAACTTCACCTTCAAATAGACATTTGTCCAGGATTGTGTTTGGAAGGCATCAGTGAGATGATATTGCCACCTTATGACGACAGATATTACGAATGGATTGAAATAATGAATGTCATATTTCATGACTATCACAAATATGTTTGCTGTGGATGCACTCAGATAAAACCTTCTGTCACCCCTAGGTATTTGATATCGGAAATCTCGGTGAATAAATCTGAGTGAGCTAAGCAAACATGGAACACGAATTGTCACGTTTTGATAAATTTGATGGCAGAATCCACAGTTGTTCAGAAAGTTAGATTTACCTGATGTGATGGATTTCATTGTATAGGATTACTTATTATTTGCCCTACGCACCATAAATTTCTGAACAATCTCTTAAAAATCTTCCCTGAGGTATCAGAAAGTAAAACGGAAAGTTTAATCCACTTAGATAAAGTCGTAACATGAACTTTGATAGTTCATGTCTGAGAAGTTGAAGTAAACAACTAAAATCCATTCCACGAGATTAACGTTGTCATTTTGTTTGGCTACATTTGACTTTGAAGCTGATATCATGATTGATCTGATTGCGTATTCCATCTACTTACAATAACGGCGACAAATTATTATAATCTAGTGATAAAAACACTTATTCATACTATTTGCAGGTGTCGCGATTCATTCACCTGACTCTAAATTAAAGAGTTGGGGGTTCGAATCAAATGAAAATTAGAGATCAAAATGTTTATCCATAATAATCATGATCAGACAACGAATATTAAAAAATAAATGGGAAAATTTGTATTGTCTTAATCTTACTTTTTCACAATACCAGATATACAGTTGAATAAGGATTTTATACGAACAACTGATTGAATAACTGTTTGCAGATACTTTTAAACAGTTCTAAAGATGAACACGTCACCTCATCACTAATAGGACAATATAACCACTGGCAGTATGAGGTGTTCAACGAATTCATTGTCATGGACGTAGTGTTCTTTTTGCAGAAAGCCGATGATTATCCTTTCATGTTATTTATAACACTTGCATCCAGCGTGACAAGAAAAATGCCTGTCTCTGTATTCACCGGTATTTCCGGCAGAACAGAATATTTAGAATGGTTTTTCGAATCAGAGGTTGAGCCATGGCATACGCCACAGGGTTGATCAAGCTGTTGCAGTATGATATCCAGCGACAAAATTCCGAGAATTTAAACACACTATTAATGACATTGAAGAGATCTGGAGAAATTGTATGTATGATGATGCTACTAATGTTTGGTAACCAAGTCACAAAGAAAGCCAGAACGATAAATGTCAAAGTATGCATTGCTTTGCGAGACTCTGTAGAACACGTACTTAGGGGGGTTTTAGTGACGCATTTAGACACCCTCGAAACATGCTTTTCCTTTGAATTCAGTTGACTTTTACTCTCACATTTATCATTGTCTCTCTCAGTGACATCGTCCTTATTTTGGCGCTGGGAATACGAAATACTTGATACAATCACCGTTTCGTTTAGGCTGGTAGAAACAAAACAGTCCGCCTTGATTCTATCTAGCGCAAGCACTTCACTTAAACCACCACCCTCAGATTGACGTACAGGATGTGTGATGTATTTCTTTCTCTTCATGCTAGCTGTGAGTTGTTTAGAGCCGATATTTCTCATCCGAAAGTAAAGCCGAAGGTAAGACCAAGTTATAATGAGGAAAGGTCCAAAGAGCCTCAGGATGGAAACCAATACGGTGGTCGTTTTTGTCAAAGTATAATTCGCTTTCGGCATGCCGGATGGCGATATCGATCCATTGGGCTGGATGAAATCCCACCCAGGAAAGATTATCATCCACACACCAAATGATAAGGCCCAAGTACCAATATTAACAATAGTCGCCTTGCGGATGCTTTTTCGTCGGTAATGCCTTAAGGGATACAAAATAGCTAAATAACGATCCATGCAAATGGCAATTACGCCACATACAGAGACACTCAAAATAGAGTTCTGGAATCCCTTAAACGAAATACCTGCTACCCGTCCAAACTTCCATCCGTTGTAGAGTAAAATCGTAGAGCGAAGTGGCATGCAGGTGAGCCCAACGACAAGATCAGCAATGGTAATATTTAAGATGTAGTGGTTAGGGTAAGTTTGTAGCTTCTTCTCGACGCAAGAATAAGTGCGTTTGTGAAGACCGTTAGACCTGATAGAACTAGTAATAGGAAAAACGTCACGCTGAACTTGGGTTCCTCTGTATCCTGTCTTATGTTCTCCGATAAATTCAAAGTTCCATGGAGAAGATTTAAATTGCCGGTAGTCTCCATGTTTACACCACGAAGAAAAAGTCTGCAAACATTATAATAGAAAGAGATAACGATGAAAAGAATGTCTGAAACACCCCTTTTGGAAGCTGTACTAAGATCTATGCAACATACCATCGGTGCATTACATAGGTGATAGGCCTTCTAAAGCTACGCATGAAATAAATACATGCACTCTGAGTTTGCAGTCCAATTTGTCCGTACGTTTTCGTGAGAGTGATGATTCATTACGTCGCCCTTTATATACAAAGGCTTACGTTAAGTAAGCCTCCTCCGTGCATTTTAAGAGGAGTGCTGAAGGAAATCCTTTGCTTTACACCTTTTCTACAAAATATATTTTGAAAAACTTTACGACGATAAAGAAACATTGATTAAACTGAAAACTCGTTTAATATGTCTCTCGATTTGTTTGAAAGCACTATAGTGACAAATAAAACCGTCTGACGTTTGTGTAACCTTCAAACATGTAGGCACGCAATAGATATGAAAAACCTGGAATCAAACTCTCTTAATTATATTTGCTCAATATTTCAACGTCTCTTCTGCCAATTTGACTGTCAATGATCCATCATGGATGCAAGAGGGTCCTCCACAGATATCAGAACTATCAGGTTTCGTAATTAGTGCAAAATAGCGGCGGAAAAGGAACAGTAAAGGTTGCAGATAGCATGTTTGTCATATATCATATTTCACTAAAACCCCAAAGACCAACCTTTTGGCAGGAATAAATGAGAAACTCTTTATTTCTCGTGACAGAACAGGGATCCTAGGTTTTTTCATCAGCTGGTGTACGTAGGGTGTAACATATAAAACAAAATCTACCTATTGAATCAACAACACAAATTATCTTCGGCGCATCTTCGGCATCGAAAAATGTTTAGGATGGTTTGTCGAATTGGAGGTTGAGCCATATCATGGCGTTTATCACAGGGTTGATCAAGCTGTTGCAGTATGATATCCAGCGACATAGTTAAGAGAATCGGAACACAAATTATAGAGATTACGGGAAAGGGTATGTATCATGAGTGTGACGATGTTGGGTAACCAAGTCACAAAGAAAGCCATAACTATGAACACCAAGGCCCGCATCGCTTTTTGATCCTCCGGTGAAGTTCCATTTCCGTGATCCCAGTAGGAAATGGCGTGATGACTTCGTTTTCCATATTTGGACGATAATGCACTGATTCACCATTGCCATCCAAAATGCATTTTAGTTTGTCATTAGGTTCTTCGTTGTTGAAGGCCCGACTGATGTAAATCCGCATGTTTAGTCTTTGGTCTTTTTGACGAGATTGAATAAAACCTAATTTGAATTGAATTGAATTGACTGAAATACTTGATAATGTAACCGTTTCCTCTAGGCCATTTAACATAACACCGCCTTCTTTTAGTCTGTTTTATCCTGTATACTACATACTCATGGTAAATCATTCTCATTTTGGCATACACTGCGTCTACGGACCTTCTCTTTTCGAGACCAGTCGGGATATGTTAACTGCCGATTGTCCTTTACCAGAAGTATATACAAAATGGGGAAAACCGAGTTATGATGAGAAACGATTCAATCGCTCTAAGGATGGCGCCATTATGGTAGTTGTTTTTGCCAACGTTTATCTTGGTCTCGAAAACCCAAAATGATAAAATCCATGCAGGTATTCACCAAGGTAACCTTAATTGCTTCTCAACTAAATGCTGAATAAACTTGACCCAAGATGCAAGATAATACCATATTTGGGAGCTGTTACAGCTGCTTTTAAATTCCGCCACCAAGGAGGGACCTATTTGTTCGGGAAGTTTTATGAATCCTACATCGATGACATGTAGCAGATTTTGATTGTGATATCACAAAGAAATGTCGAATGAATATTGACATTTTTATTCGCCGGTGTTAAAAAAATAACAGATCTGAGGTAGATCTTATATGCTTATATGACATCTCACGTCTGTTGGAACTAATATCAAAATCAGGTGACGGCCTTATGAGGAAATATTACAAATATAATGAATTAGGCTAACTAGCTGTCAACGCAATGTACGTATATCGATATCAGTCAATCTTTCTAATAATAAATCTTTGTCTTCCCTCACCCGTGAAATTGAGGTTGCTCTCCCTTGATATGAGAAGCATGTTACACCTTGGGGTATATAACGATCCAGAAGTTTGGTAAATAGATTATAGAAATGTCAGCATCAATCACTTATTCTTTAAATGCTTTTCTGTGGACTGTTATGTTCGAATGCTTGATTAATGGAAGCACTCGGGTATTTTTCAGGAAATTAGATTTCTTTGATGAGATCAATAAGTAAAGAAAGTCGATTGCTTGCAGACTCCATCTAACATTTAATCTATACTTCCCACAGAAAGCGGGACGTCATGAAAAAATTCACATCTATGAGGTGATGTCGTACGCTAACGGATGTTGATAGCGACTTCCGACCAATAATGCGCAATGGGCGCACTCTGTCTGAGCGATGCATAACGCGCGAGCCCGGAATCGCATTTTCTGATTGGCTACATCGTATGCATACATAAGTTTATTTTAGTTACATTATCTTCAAACGGTAGAGGAATTAAAAACGTGACATAAGCTGTGTTTGGTTGCTTTGTACTATATTTGACCTGACTGCTAAGAAAACATGTGTGTGTTTATATATAAGCAAGCAGGGAGGCATTGGCTCTAAATCCTCTCCAAGGGACTTGGTAATGATGATAAATGCTTACATAGCTTTCGTGAAAGATAACTTTTTAGTTTTATTTATCCAAGCAGATGTATATAGTAAAAATCAAAAGAAAATAAACACAAATTACATCATTCTGAAGTTAAATCATTTACAAATCAAAAGTAATTTCGTACATTTTCTTTTTCATCCAAAACAGTATACAAAAGAACAATACTCACAATATACATACTTGTTCTTTTTGTCATACATTTTTAAAATATAACAATGCTTTGTACACAAAAAGTAACACGCTTTGAATAAAACATAGTATTACCCTTTAAGATAGGGAGTTGGAGAAAATCACACGCACACACACACACACACACACACCCACAAAACAAAAGAAATCCCGTCTTTTCCACCCCACATCCATACATAAATATAGTCAAACAAACACACAACACCCTCATACACCCAATTCCTATTGCACTGATAATGTGCATCTTATTCAGTTTCTTTCTATCAGCAGGGCCAAGTAAGTAGACATAATTATGAATGTGACAACTGTAGAACATCATAATGCAAACTTTAGAGGCTACATCTAAAGATCGATACATATTACTGCACCGATTCATGTTCAATTTCGGTACCTAAGTATCTTCAGGATGGTCTGCCGAATGAGAGGTTGGGCCATGGCATATGCCATTGGATTAATCAAGCTGTTACTGTATGATATCCAGCGAGCTGTCTCACGGTATTCATTATTAAGATTGATGAAGTTGTCAGCAGAACTGATAAAATGTATAAGGTTAAAAATGTTGGGTAACCATGTGAATACAAAGGCGAGAATGATAAAAGTCAAGGTCCGCAGTGCTTTTTGACTCTCCTTTGAAGAACCACCTTGTCTCCGGTGGTAATTTCGGGTCATCCTGTTTGGTAATGGCGGATTATGGCCATCTGGACGATCACGATGTGTCTTCACACTGCCTCTTTCTTTTCTATTTTTGTCATCAAGACTTATTATTTTGAAGGAAATACTTGGTACGGTAGTGCTTTCTTTTAGCTGATCAAATAAAACACTTTCTTCTATGGTTCTACCTGAAGTCACTACGTCACTTGAAGCCACATCCTGACTCTGACAAACAGGACGTCCACAGCGTTTACGGAACGGCAATTTCTTTAGACCAGCAGAGACGTGTTTCCGGCCGATATTTCTGACCCGGAAGTAAATACGAACGTAAAAGCCGGCTATAATGATAAATGGTAAGGGTAATCTGAGTACGGACACCAATATGACAACACCATCATTCAAAGTGTAGTTCGCCCTCCATAAGCCGGATGCTACTTTTAGGTTGTGAGGCTCCATAAAGTCCCTAACAGAAGATATCATCATCCACACGCCAAATGATATGATCCACGTTCCAATATTTACAGTGGTAGCCTTGCGGATACTCTTTTTCTGGAAATGTTTGATGGGATAAAAGGTGGCAATGTAACGATCGATGCAAATGACGACTACACCACAAACAGATACGCTTAGTATAGAGTTCTGAAATCCTATAAACAAAATGCTTGGTATGATCTTCTCAACGTGGAAGGCTGCCAGGATAGGTGCATTTGTGAAGACCGTGAGGCAACAAAGAATCAGTACAAGGAGAAAAGTTACGCTGAACTTAGGTTCACGAATATCTTGAATTTTGTCCAACGAAAAGTTATATGAATTTTTCAATGCACCATCTGCCATGTCTGTTAAAGTGAAGTTGCCATGTGCCTCCATAATAACACAACAATAACAATGTTATCGGTCAAACGTAGAAAGACCTTGTAATCCAAGAAATCAAGCAGCACTATTAAACAACTGTAAGAAACGGCGCAGTATCAAATATCTTGTTTCTTGAATAGGATTGATAATCTATTAGCGCGTGCAGAATGTAGTCCGTTCCTCATCACATTATTTTCTGAAATAAAACAAAACGGCTCTCTCTAGGTAGACCGTGATCACCCCATGTTTCAGCTGTTTGAATACAGCATCCTCATTGTTCCTTCAAACATCTCTCTGTCGTCTAAAAGCATTTTCGAAAGGATATGAGAGCCTCTCAAGTCAGAAATTGTGTACAGACACGCCAGGCATAGACACGCAATGGGTGTTCATGAGTACAAGACAAAGCTCGGGTCACGGACAGCGGTATTAAAATTATTGACAATCAAGAAAGGTTCTACCATCGTTAGTAATGACCAATATATTAAGTCAATAAATGTGTAAATTGCCACTGCAGAATGCATAAAAGGATCAAAGGCATACAACTGTTCAAAGGGCGGCGTTATAAGGTAGGGGGGGGGGGGGATTGCTTCCTTTCATATAATTGCTAAACAACAGCAAACGACGACGACAACGAAAAACAACAACAACAGAAGAATAGATTTGAAAAGAGGTGACTTTTCAGGCAGAAGGGGGGGGGGGGGGGGAAATGGGCGATTTCGTTTACTATTTCACTGCGAGAAAAATAAATTAAAGGTATTACCTTAAATTAAGAATCCGTTTCTGTTAATTCATTCATAACTTACTGAAGCCTATATTTTGAATCATTTACATTTTTTGCAAAATAGAATCCTTACAACGGTGTCTCGAATGATAGGTTGAGCCATGGCATAAGCCAATGGGTTGATCAAGCTGTTGCTGTATGATATCCAGCGACCTACTTCTTGCAAATTCACGACACTGTTGATAACGTCATAGAGGTAAGAAGACATAGAATACATCGTGATGGCAATAGCATTTGGCAACCAGGTAACAGCGAAAGTGAGGATTACGAAAGTTAAAGTCTTCATTGCTTTTCGACCTTCCTGTGTTGATTCCTTCTCGGGCTTCTTGGAGACTTTGTATCTGGATGCTGACTGACTGTCATTCATTTCTAAAACAAGGACTTCGTTATCGCTTCTGGGTCGATTTTGTACTGATCTTCCTTTACTCTCAGCAAGAAACGTATCGGTTCTCTTGGACTTACTGGTTGGTGGAGCATGGTCTTTCGATACCCTCAATGAAATATTTGATACAACAATTGCTGTATCTCTCATGTCATCCAACGTAACACCGCTTAGACTGGATTCGCTTTGGGATGGTGCATCCTCATCATTTATTTTAATTGCAGAATTGTTGATATTTTGGTCGTTGGCTTCTGTTTCCCACTTGCTCGTCAAATGCTCTTTCTTCAAATTGGAGGCCAAACGTCTTCTGAAGACAGCCTTCACGCGAAAATAAATTCCTAGGTATAGCCCAGTAATTAGGAGAAATGGTAAAGCAAATCTCAGGATGAATACGAATGTGCCTGCCGTTTTGGTTAGAGAATAATTCGTTCTTAAAAAGCCCGAATTTGATTGTTCGCCACTTGGGTCTACGAAATCCCAGACACAAGTTATCAACATCCATATTCCAAACGATAGGATCCACGTAAAGATGTTCACAATGGTAGCCTTGCGGATACTCTTCCTTTGGAAATGTTTGATAGGATAGAACGTGGCTATGTAACGATCAATGCAAATGATGACTACACCGCACACAGATACACTGAGAATAGAGTTCTGAAATCCTAAAAACAAGATACCAAGCACCTGACCAAAGTCCCAACCATCATACAGATTGACAGTCGCCCGGAGAGGCATACAGACTAGGCCAACGACGAAGTCTGCAATGGTTATGTTCAAGATATAATAATTGGTATAAGTCCGTAGTTTCTTCTCAACGTAGAAGGCTGCTAGGATAAGCGCATTTGTAAAGACAGTCAAAGCAGACACCAGCAATAAAAGGAGAAATGTCGCATTGATTTTTGGTTCGTGTCTGTTTTGAGTATTACAATCCGACAAATTGTCAGAGGTTACGCATGTTCCATTGGTAAGAGAGAAGTTGTCTAGTATCTCCATTATGTCAAGGAAAAACCCGATTCCTTCTTCAGAAGCTAATCTTCAGAATATTACGTCAAATGCGAAACTTTCGTAAAAGAACTCTCGTACTAGATAGCACTGACTAGAATGGAACCTCTCTACCCAAGAAGCACTATATATTGTCCTTGAACTGGACAATGATATTCATTTTCCCAATCCTTATATATGCAGATCATTTTCTCCAGTTCCCCACATCCCTAGATGTATCTATTGAATGAGGCATGGATGTGGGCATGCATCACCAGAATAGGATGTGACTTACTGTCATTTCACGAAAGTATATATTGATTGAATTCACTACTCTACGTCTCAATATCACGATGTTTATATTATTTATAGCAGCTCCAAACCGTAGTATATTGCTTTTTTTAGTGAAAGGCATAAGCCTTCTTCACGTGTCATTTGTCAGCACTGGGTATCATGTTTCCAAGAATGGAAGCGATGGCGTTATTAATATTTTGGACATATTAACGAAAGGGTACGTTTGTAAGATATGAGGTGTAGTAGACAGGTACCTGTCCATGTAGGATATGACTCCTTCAATGTTTCAGCGTCCTTCGGAAACTTTGATACGGACTGGGTAAAAAACAGTACTTTGTAGGCGCCTTGAAGATACTGCTACTACCATTACTATACAACTACTACTACTACTACTACTACTACTACTACTATTATCTAATTAAATTCTCCTTCGTTATGTTTATATGCTTAGTACGAAATTATTAAATAAGATAGATAAAAATTATGATGCAATTAATGTTAACGTATATATAACAGTAATTTGTTGCTGCTGCCCCACTTGCCCATTGAATAAGCGTAGCATAGTAGGTTACGCGAAATGTCAATGTCAAATGAGCGCGCATCGACTTCATTCATTTTTAAGCCTATGCATGTTGTGCTTTGTAAAATCCAGCTGAAGCTAAACTGTCTGCAGAATCAGTTCTTTAAACTATGTAAAATTCACTTTTAATAGACCTTATTGCAGATGTGGGATATAAAATAAAAATTAACCTCCTTCACTCGGGCAATGGATACAAACTATCATCGCCTCGGTGATCTCGGGGCTACCATCATGATAGTAGCCCCAAGATCACCTCGGCGATGATAGTATAGTAATAGTGGTACTGCTTTGAGAGACATCGTTGTTTTTATACGCTCAAGGGGGAGGTTACAATCGTGCTATTGCCCGAGGCTTGCCGAGGGCAATAGCACGATTCTTCAGCCAATTAAATAAACAAAAATGCCACACCTATTTAATAGTTCTAGAGTAAATCAGTAAAATCCCGGCAAAATTCCAGTTACCGGGAAAATAGTTCAATCTTGCTGAAATACCCATTGGTTCACGTGTTAAACTATGCTTTGAGCGAGCGCGGATACCATACATTGTGTGTGTGCGAATTGGTCGCTTAATTTTTTAGATTTTTTAATAAGACGACCGACGATGTTGATCTTACTACTAAATCCGGCCTAGATTCTACTTATAGTTTCCAAACTAGGCAAAAATTGCTGAATAGACTATTCCTAGATTTCAACTTCTTGATGATGATCAATTGCAAGACTTGATTAATTCTGCTGACAGCAAGAACACCAAAAGGGTACGTGAAATTCTCCACAAAAATATTCCAAGATTAGGTCTAGATCTAGGCTACCTGCAAGTTATCAACACAGACCTCGATAGCGTAAACACACTTCCAAATTCGGAGCTGGACAACGTAGATTTAGGCCTAGGCCTACTCCAAAAGTTTTACGCTGGTGCTATAGTCTAGACGGAAGAACGGTTCTGTATACATGAAGAAATTAATTTTAACTATTAGATTCAGACTTCGGCGTCATTTCCTCAATTCTAACAATGTCGACGTCATAAATTAAGCATGAATATTTTTCCAATTCGACGAGAGTTTTTAAGTGTTTTTCAGCAATGCTTAAACAAGAAGGAAATGGAGTTGTGACTCACAAACCAGCTATGTCGGCAGAAGACATGGACAAAATCCAAGGTTCGCTTGATTTGGATGATCCTGTAGGTCTTCAGGACAAGGTATTTATTGATGTTATGACACTCAACAGCTTTTAAATTTGTGAGGAATTAGGAGGAAATGCTACATACTTTGATCTAGGTCTAGACTATAGTCTAACTCTCAAAGATACACTAAAAAAATACAACCGTGCAGATAAACTAGAGAAAAGCCAAGGTGGTGTCAAAAGTTGACTCTTTTTTTCAGTATATAAAAGTAATAATGACTGCTTTAATTTTCGAGACATAGTTGTTTCTCAAAGCAGTCATTATTACTATACCATTACCCTCGTAGTCGGTTAATATTTGCTTAATGTCTCAAATTTGAAAAAAAGAGCTTACCTGCTCATTTATGTAGTGTATTAATAGTTAGAACGGTAATTGATATATTCTAGACGGTTATTATTCGAACGAATATATAACTTATAAAAGGGCTGAATATTAAAGGCAATATAAAGTTTTGGGAAATTTTGAAAATTGGTTGGACTCTGTGAATTCTTTACAATGTTGATATATTTGGATGCCCCTGTGGATGTATGATAAGCACTAGTATATTTAGCCCCTAACACACTTCTGCTTTCGAGAAAAATTGAATATAAAAATTTACCGGTGCTCCCGGTAAATTTTGATAAATTTCAAATAGCGCCTACGGCCGTACAATAGTAGCTGCGATCATGAAAATCTCAGAATATGTAGTTGTGATATATAAATTCCAAATGGGAATAGCAAATCAGTCTATTTTAGTCAAGAAACGTTGTTTTATAGCTTAATTAATATCTTGACCTTGAGAGGGAGCTATACAACATAAATAGTTTATTATTTACAATTTCAAAACTTTAGACTCGATTTCAACCGCGACAACGATCACTGAATATTGCAGGATCCCTACCTACCAATACGTTCATTTGAACCAAATTCATGACCCCATACCAAAACTTTGTAATACCTTTAAACGCGAACTCTTCCATAATAGTCATCTATTCCATCGTTAGAATATCATGGTCATCCTATTTTAATTTATGGCTACATAACAGAAGATGTGGTTGTGATTCATGAAATTATCGGAGCGGTCGCTTTGTGAGCTTATTCATTACATCGATCTGCATGTTCTGCAAAATATAATCTTCACAACGGTGTCTCGGATGAGGGGCTGGGCAATCGCATATGCCAAAGGGTTGACCAAGCTGTTGCAGTATGAAATCCATCGAGTTACCTCTAGTAAATATACGTCACCTCCGATAGCATTGTAGAAATCAGCAGAAATAGAATAGACCATGACCACTCCAGTAATCGGCAACCAGGTCACAAAGAAGGCAAGGGTGATAAAAGTTAAAGTCCGCATTGCTTTTCGGCTCTCTTTAGTAGATTTTCTCTTAAATCTCTTAGACATGGTGTCTCTGAATATTCCTACCCTGTTTTCAATAACCTCCACCGAAGGTTCCTCGCTTTCGCTCTTTGATTGAGTCTCTACTGAATATGGTTTATTGTTTCGAAGGCGACTATTTTCAGATGATTTTGTAACGCTTAATGAAACGCTTGATATTACAACTGCTTCTTCAGTATTAACGAACATGGTATCTTTTCGGTCACATTTGTCTTGTGGAGGTTCATCAAATGCATCCATATCATTTCCTTGAATATAAGAACGTCTATTGTTTATCCGCCCATGTGTTATTCTTCCATGTCCTTCCGAATTTTCTTTCTTCAAATGAGAAGCAATACGCTTACTGTAGACAAATTTCACCCGGAAATAAATACGCAAGTAAAACCCAGTTATGAGTAGAAATGGTAAAACAAATCTCAGGGCGAACACAAGTACACTTCCCGCTTTAGTTTGAGTGTACTGTGGTCTTAAGAACCCCGAAACTGATTTGTGTAATTTGAGTCAATCGGCGTCCAAGCACAGGTTACCATCATCCATATTCCAAACGATAAGATCCATGTGAAGATGTTTACCAACGTTGCCTTGTTTATGCTTCTTCTTTGGAAATGCTTAATGGGATAGAACGTGGCTATGTAACGATCCATACAAATGACTACCACACCACATACAGAAACACTGAGAATGGAGTTCTGAAGTCCAACAAACAAAATACTTGACACTTCACCGAAGTGCCATCCGTTGTAGAGACGAACCGTCGCACGAAAAGGCATGCAGGCGAGTCCCACAACGAGGTCAGCAATGGTGATGTTTAAAATGTACCAGTTTGTGTACGTTCGTAGTGATTTCTCGACGTAAAAGGCTGCCAGGATAAGTGCGTTTGCGAAGACAGTTAGACCAGACAGAAGCAGTAAGATGAAGAACACCACAGTGAACTGGGGATCCTGAATGCCATGCACCATGCTTTCCGACAAATTGTCAGAAGCATTAAATGTTTCATCCTGAAAACTAAGGCTTCCATCAATCTCCATAATAACGTGAAGAAGTTCGATACTGTGACTTCTGTGCAGTATCCCCCAAAAGAAAGATAGCAAAACTGTTGTTAACATTTACTTGTAGTGCCAGGTGTTCTAGAAACTGAATCATGGATAGCGAATGTTTATGAATATATACCACACCCTAAAAGATGAAATAGAGGAAAGTTCCTTCAATTTGACGTCATAGTAATGAATATGTATATGCAGTCGAAAGCAAAATATCTAGTCTTGGATGGCAAGTTGGATCATGAGCAGGTAGGAAAGAGTGCGTGACCGTGTCCGTATACGGGCGCCTATTCTGTGAAGTATTTAGGCATTGAGTTGGCTAGCGCAATTTCATTTTTATCTTTGGTAGAATCAGTAGTAAAAAAAAAGCAAATTCTCGTCTGAAATTTTTGTACAGATATCAAAGTTGTATGGATTTAAAAGCAAGACGTACACTCTGTTTTGCTCTTATTCAATGTGTATTTGACTATGCTTACCCTGCATGGTATAGTAACATAAACAAGTCAGATCAAAAGAAGTTGAAGATAATACAGAACAAAATGGTGGGATTTATCAACTGTTCTGGTCCAAGAACTCATGTTGGCTACAGCGAACTTTCTAAAGCTGGTTTTCTTGAAGTCGACCAAAGATCAAAACAACTCGTATTGCATCACGTGCACAAAATATATCATACTAGGTCGAATCATTATATTCGATCCAACTTCGATCTTGTTACTGACTATATGATTATAATACAAGAAATAACCGATTCAACTTTAACTTACCAGAAAGAGTAGGTAGTATTGGAAATTCGTTTTATTACAATGCCATAAAACATTGGAATTCCCTTCCCAATGGTGTAAAGGAAATAGAAAATAGCTACGCTCATTTTAAGAGGAAATTAAAGGATTACCTAATACTTGACAGTCAGAGAATAGAAGTGAATGACATGTTATATGATTGAAATTTGTATTCTTCTGCCTGTTCATACTTTTTCATTTTGTATATACTTATGTTTTCGTACGTTATAGAAATTCTACAAATTCATCATTTTTTCCTCTTCTTCCTCCTCCTCTTTTTCTTCTTCTCCTTCTTCTTTTTCTTCTTGTACTTAGTATCATTTCTACCATCAGTTTAATGTTGTTATTATTATCTATAATAAGTAATTCTTTTATTTTTCTTATCTGTCTGGAAATATTACTATTTTAACTTCTTAATTTTATACATTTCTGTAAGGGATCCGACTGGAAATAAGGTCTCGAGCTTTCGTGGGTTATCCTGTTCAAGCTGACTTATTTTTGATCTGTTATTATTGTATATTGTTGTATGTTGGAAGCTTGTCGAATAAAAATCAATCAATCTAATCTGGCACAATAAGCCGGATTTAAGCTTGCCAGGGGGTTGGGGATCAATCCCTCCCACACGCGCCAAATTTCTGTCCCTCTCTCTTTCTCTCTCTCTTTGTCTCTGTCTTTCTTTCCGTCTGTATGTGTGTGTCTCTCTCTGTCCCCCTCTCTCTGTCTCTCTCTGTCTCTCTGTCTCTCTGTCTCTCTCTCTCTCTGTCTGTCTCTCTCTCTATCTCTTTCTCTCACTCTATGCCCCTACTCTCTCTGTTTAAGATTTCGGTGGTCACAAATTATTCAGATAAGAGATTTGATAAAATGACTGTCATTTAAATGACTTGCATAAAACAATACAAAGACCAATGATAGTGAAAAGTACAAAACAAATATATTCAATATTGTAATTGTAATGCAAGATGACATAAATATTGATAATACACATTCTACAAATAGATTAGGAGAAGGAAATGTTCAATAAATAATAAAGAAATTATTTAAGCTGCACAAAAATTAGAATATAAGGAAACTGAATTCCTTTAATAATGATGGTATTCGGTAAGGAATGCAAATGAAGTGAAAGCTACTTTCAAGCTGTAATTGAAGCAAGCTTCCCCCAAAATGCTATGATATAGTACATAAATTATTTAGTTTTACAACCCCCATAGTACCTGCTGCCCCTAAGATGCACAACACTCTAACATCTGCGAGCGCGGACACCAAACAGTGCTTTTTGACTGCGATTCCCAAATGATCGAAACTTTCAGTCTTTTTTCTAGCAAAGATAAACAGACATTTTCTCAGATTTTCCGTGATGTTTTAACAATCTTTACTCAATAAAAGGATAAGGTAAGACTTCTTGGTAGATTTTTGTTTCAATCCGGCATATAAAAGACATGTCGACTGCTTTAATATTCGAGGTCTGGCTGATTTATAGGCTCTCGAGAACTTCACATCTTGCCATGACCCCTCTAATCTAGCCAACTTAGCGGTGCATTTTAAAATTTGAATATATGAATATTTACGCTGGTACGGTGTGGTGGAGATCACAAAATAAATCGTAAGTCGCAATGATTATGGACAAGTTACGACCTGGGTAGTCATTCGTTTACGGTAAAACTCTCGATTTTCTCGTAATGTCATTTATTTAAAATAAACATAGCCTTGTACTTGTAATCTCATTATTTGATAAATTATCGCATCAGATTCTTTGTGCGTCCGTATCATCAATAGTTATGACTAGCGCATGACGTAAAATTTCCTATTGAGCCAATTAAATGCAGCGATAGGATGGCTGGGTTAGGTTAAAAAAAAGACGCGTGCCGCCCACCCAGGCATGGCAAGATGTGCGCGCGTTCTCTTGAGCCTATAAAACAGCCAGGGGGGCGTTTTATGAAACAATTAGTC
The DNA here is from genome assembly GCA_035222895.1 of Strongylocentrotus droebachiensis. NCBI lineage: Eukaryota > Metazoa > Echinodermata > Echinoidea > Camarodonta > Strongylocentrotidae > Strongylocentrotus > Strongylocentrotus droebachiensis. The sequence continues at coordinate 24,625 of JAVYIG010009233.1, read as the reverse complement.
GTGGTTTTCACCGACAATTCTTTTGTCACCGACTATTTTCCAGGCCTATGATTGGTCAAATTTAGTCAGCGCTGACTAAATTGTTGGTGAACATGATATTAGTCGGTTAAAACTAATTGTTTCATGAAAATCCCCCCCCCCCCAGGTCTCTCGAAGCAATCGATATCTCTATACTAATGACAATCTATGGCACTACCCAGGGCGTAGATGTCTAGGAGGATTTAGAAAAAAGTAAGAGTAGAACATTATAAGAATCAAACTCTTGGGGAGTAAAAAGGGTCCTGGAAGCAAGATGAAGTGTTAGTAATGAATAAAGACATTCATCAGGTTAACTAAAGTCACGAATATCAAATATGGTTGCCTAATTTGACAAGCCTTCAATAATTAAGACATACAAATACATGTTCTTGTCATATGCATTCATATTCATTGCATGACGTTATGAGGAAAGCAACCTCCTGAATACATACTGAGTGAGGACATGATTATGATGGAAAATAAAATTGAGAGTACATATAACTTTATTAGCAAATTATTATTCTTGCATTAAATCATACATAGAAAAGTAAAACTAAATGAAAGTAGTTTTATAGGTCATTAGCGTTGATACTTAGCTTCAAACTCCTACAGGTAGCGTTTGGAGAATATTCTTTTAGTAACTCTAACAGAATGCTAAAATGAACCAATTGTTCCACCTTCCTTGGGGAGTCTGTTTTAACGACAAAGTGTAGCCTTATTTAAATTTTGTGTTTAAAATTGTTTACATGCATTCAATTTTTGTTTGTAAACCTCTCATATCCTCACCAAGCCATGTCCAAATAATTGTGGGTCTGTCTTATTACTGAGCTTTGCCGCTAAGCTCCCAGGTCGTGTGAATGTTATTCTTTAGAAAGTCCCTCGAGGCATTAGTGTTGTTCCTTTGTGTGAAGATTCTTGAAAGTCATCAGTATGTAAACCGTCATTTCCCTTTTCAGAAATTTCTCAAATTTGGTAGTACTCATTTCGTTTTAGGCATAGTTTTTAGGGCCTATGTATTCATTTATTTATTAATTTATTCATATTTTGCAACCAAGAAGGTTGTTGAACGTGTATACTATAAAGTACCTGAATAACTGTACGGATTAAACGTATTCCATTCTTATTTCCTGATATACAACACTTGTAGTTTGCAAAGTGTATATTTTTGTGCAAATAAATTATTAATGAGATCTGACCCCTACTGCAACCCCTGTCTGGATCTGTCACTGTTAAAGCGGTAGAATAACAAGTACACAGAGATAGGCCACAGTTTCAAGGGGTAATGATTTATATGATTATGAAAAACACATAGGCCTAGTTTTAAAATATATGTTTTGGCATTTTATGGCATGACTTTCTGCAATGAAAAAAAAAGGAAGAAGAATTGTCTAATTCAGTAATTGATCATTGCATGTACTATTAACTGATGCGACTGCTGCTACTATATTTCTACTACTTCTAATAATACTAATACAATAATAATAACGTTTTATTTACCCAGGGTAGCCACTTCAGTTATAAAACTGCTCTTCCAGCGGGCCCTGCATAACATAATATGTTATTACTACCCTTCTCCAATCTAATAATGCTGAACGCCTAGCTAGAAGGCAGAAGGTCCCATTGTTATAAGTGTTTGGTATGACTCGACCGGGGTTCGAACCCACGACCTCCCGTTAATGAGGCGGGCGCCATAACCACTGAGCCACTTCTACTACTACTACTACTTCTTCTACTATATGGTGAACAATCGCTAATCAATTAAATCTTGATTGTTTACAAATTTCGATTGAATTTGCTAGGTAGGATGACATAATGAAATATCAAAGACGATAAACAATGAAATAAATAGACGAACATATCTCATCAACCCCTGTGAACGAAAATACCTTTTAAATCATGATCCTCAGGGGCGGATCTAGGGGGGGGGGGGGTTAGGGGGTTTACCCCCCCCCCCTGAGCTGACAAAAAAAGTAAAACTTTTTTTTTTAAATGTCAGGGGCAAAATGATTTTGTTTGTAGTGCTTTCTACCCCCCCTCATTAAATATTGGTCGGCGCTTTTTTCAAATGTCGGGGGGGGGGGGGGGGGGGGAGGGCAAAATGAAAAATAAATAAATGTAGTGGTCATTACACCCCCCCCCCCCGCACTAAGCAATTTATCGGCCGGCGCGATTTTCAAATTTTAGGGGACCCCCCCCCCCCCCCCCTTAGCAAAAAGCTAGATCCGCCCCTGATCCTTAGGCCTACACATAGTACAGTCAATTTTACAATAACAAAGAAGGTACCCCCCCCCAAGTGGGACCCCGCTGCTTACGAATGTTTGTCACGTAAATTGACATTATAATGACTATTATATCGATGGACTAACCCTGGCATCGGAGGCAACTTGAACAAAGACTAAGTGCACGGCGTGCACTTTGGAATACATATTCATTTCTATGAAGCCAAATTGAAAGGTAACTGCGACACTAAGGAACTATTCTCTACCAAAAGATGAAGCAATCGATATTTAATAGGATCGCGGAGGATGGCTTTTGTATTTAGGCCCACAAGTTTTCATGGAATGCATCTTCAAAAGAACCCCTTTTGCAGCCCTTTTCTGAGATTAATTTTTTCTTCAAATTGCCTGAACACTTTAATTTGTGATAAGTGCTAGTTAATTGTGCTGTACAAATAGGTGAATATTTCCTGCATTATCGCGTTTTGAATAACCGACTTTTTGATTGATCTCAATAGCATAGAATATATCCCTATATCCTCATATTCGTATGACGATAAAGGGGAAATGGGTTACACTTTCCATGTTTCCGTACTAGACTCTAAGATCATTTAGTCGACAGACTCATCGCCACTTAACTAGTTTTTTGTTATTATCTTGGACTCAATATAAAAACCACCCTGTTCAGCAAGCCATGGGTTAAGCGAAAAGAAGAAAAAAAATGGAAGAAAACTTACTCATAAAACAGAAATATACAAAGAATGGTAGAATGTTGGAAAGAAAGCGCAAAGAAACATTCTTTTATCAAGGATATATTAGCTGTGGATGGGTTGGGGTTAGCGCTTCTCCATGGGAGGGGTGTGGTTACGAGGGGGGGGGGGGGGGGCATCGCGATAGGGTGGCGGAAGGAGAGAGGCATGTCATTGTGACAATGTTTTTGCCAACATTATGTCAGCCTTTCCTATTGCATGTTGATTGAAGAAACGCCTAGTCGTGATATTTTTTGTTTGTTGTGAAATTCATTATAAATATATTCATATTCATTATATGAAGATATTCGGGCATTTTGGTCCCTGAAAGCAACATATTTCTAAACATTTGCAACCGAGCAAAGCATGTGAGGAATAAATGACACTTTTATCGGGTATTTTTTTAAATTTCGTCATCAAAGTATTCAATACAAGATAAACAAATGTAAGATAGATGGTTGCTCGACTATCGGGTTTGGGTGGACAAACTACCCGCCTCATATATCCGTCAACATCATCATCATCATCACCATAATCATCATTATCAAGGTCATCATCATCATAATCAACATTGTAATCATCACCAATTCACCATCATTATCATCATAATCACTATCATTTCTATCGTAATATCCATCATCATAATAATGATAATTATCATCATCATAGTCGTCATTATCATCATCATAACCATCACCATCGTCAACCATCAAGATCATCCTCATAGTGCGCTGATCAGTCGTATTATTATTGTTATCAAGACTTTGAAATTTTCTCAGGTCTATGGTATCTGATTTCACTGTTAGATTAACAGTGTTAATCGCTGGCTGAACTTCTAAAATCTTCATACTTACAAGTAACTACATTGCGCGGGCGGCTCGTACCTTTTCAGTCTGAACTTTTTGTAAGAGGAGCTATAGAGCCACTCGTTGTTATTATTTATTATTATTTTTTTGTTGCAAATCGCCTTCGTTTCTTTCTATTTGACCGTGTTACCCTGACACCTATACAATTAATCCGAGATCCTTGAAAGCATTCTTTACATATTGATAACGGTTAGTGAAAAGGGGTACAAACGACAGGTTTCAGGAATTGAACTTACCCCATTCAAGTACACAATTTTCTCTTAATTCGCTAGTTTATACTGGACCCAGATATTGGAACTTATTTCATTGTAAAAGCATCAAACATAATCTGACATAAAACTTTCAAACATAGTTTTAAGTAACAGCTTTTTGAGAAATTATAATAGTTATATTTATTCTTGACAACTTTTAATTATGTTGATACCATTGATCGATTGCACTAATTTGTGTGGAGGGGTGTGTGGGTTCACACGGGAGTGTGTGGTTGATGTGTGTATATAATATGTGTGTAATCACTTGATGAAGAAGTAAGGTACGTCGAAAATTCGTGACCAAATAAAAACTTTTCGATTTAATTATGAAACTTCTCTTCTTCATCATTTTTTTAAATAATGTGAGGTGGTCGAGGACTCGAAATAAACGACAAGCAGATCCTGTAGTAGTAACCAGTAACTGACAAATTACATATCACATAATGATGCTGATAATCATGGAGATCATGCATTCCCCTTTACATTTCTTTTTATCACATATAAAACGAGTAAATGTGCCCTTTAAAAACCAACTGCCACAGTACAATGTCGCTGAGACTCTGAACGTTATCGACACGTGCCTTCATTTAAACAAAAAAGGTACTCCTGTTCACGTTTTCATCTAACCTAAAAACCACCAATTTATCACGAGACTGGAGTAACGTGATCCCACTTACCTCTGTAAATCAAGTGTTTATGACCAAATAACAACTTGACCAAGCAACGAGTTTTTTGTCCGTTAACCGATGGTGGTGATAAATAAGTAATTATTTGGTCTTTTAAGCACCTTTATCGATCGGTTTCACGGGTTATCCAAGGTTGATGGTAAAAATCACGTTACTTACACCGGCTAATCGTCTTATTGTTCTGTCCGTGAATCTCTGGTTATATTAAATTAGTAATTCTGAGGTGTCTTACACACCTCTTTAAATGGTTTCAAAGTTACCATAAATTTCTTGGTTATGATCACGTGGCTCAAGCTGATTACTAATCTAAGCTGTGAATCCGTGATATTTAGGTGTGAAAAATTAGTAATTATTAGGTGTCTTAAAACACCTTTTTAAATGGTAGTCAAGGTTGCCATAAGCTCCGCGGTAATGATCTCGTGACTCAAACGGATTATTAATCTAAGCTGTGAATCCGTGATATTTAGGTGTGAAAAAATAGTAATTATTAGGTGTCTTAAAACACCTTTTTAAATGGTTTCAAAGTCACCATAACTTTCTTGGTGATGATCACGTGCCTAAAACTGATTACTAATCTAAGCTTTGAATCAGGGATATTTAGGTGTGAAAAATTAGTAATTATTAGGTGTCTTAAAACACCTATGAAAATGGTAGTCAAAGTTGCCATCAGTTCCGCGGTGATGATCTCGTGACTCAAACGGATTATTAAATCTAAGCTGAGCATCCGTGTTTTTTAGGTTTGAAAAATTAGTCATTATTGGGTGTCTTGATGGTTTCACAGTTACCATTTAAGTTCCGTGGTGATAATCCCGTGACTGTTGGCATATTTCTATTTTCACCAGTTGATAACTGACTGTTGGCATATTTTCATTGCACCCGTTGATAACAGGTCTGTGTGCATATTTCCAGTTGCACCAGTTGTTGACTGACTGTTGGCATATTTCCAGTTGAACCAGCTGACACCAATTAATTTGCATATTGAATTTGGGGTGCGTGCAGATCTATGTTTTTTAACAATTTATCTGAATTTACAGCATATTTCTTAATTACAAATGATTTAGTTATATGCAACTCGTTTCGAAAATACTACAAATATAAATTACCAGTTATTAGGACATTTCGCTACTTCGTATAAATTACATTTCAATAAACATGAATAAGGGAAACATTAACTATGAACTAAAATACTTTCAACAAAATACAAGTATTTGAAAAAATGTCGATTAATTAAATTATGTAAGTCTACTTATTACCAATGCCTTTACATTGGAAATACAGACGTACCAGTATTGAAGTGTTGTTGCTGTTCAACTGGTTGGAAGTTTTACCAAATGGTTCTAATGGCTCAGCTAGACCAGTTGAATTCTAACTGGCCTGGATCAACTGGATCATTTAGCCAGTTTCAATTTCCAGGGTTACCAGTTGGCATTAACTGGTTCATCAACTGGACCAGTTGCAACTAGCTTTCTCTTCTGGGATGTTAGCACCCACCCCCTCCCCCACCCCCCCCACCCCCTCTAATCCCAAACTGCTTCCGGCGCGCATGGACGTAATTATGGAAGATCCAAAACACGATGTTCAGAAACGGGGTGAGAACGTCATTATTGTGGTTCATTTATTGTGTAACATTTGCGTAATTATTGGGTAGAACGCGGGTTACAGTAACATATTTCCTCTTCGACGTAAATTTCACGTGAATGAAGAACATGATTCATCTCAATTCAGCCTCGTAATATTCACGTGAATTTCACGCAGATATTTTGACTAAAACTATCACTAACGCTTCACGTGTTTCTGTGACGCGATAATTTCGTTTATAAAGATGTAATTTTATAACCAAACAAACACGGGAGTATTAGGTTTACAAACCATGATCTCCAAGGTAGGGATAATTACGTTATTATAATGGTGATATTGCAGTGACAAGTGCGTGATTTAGTGTACGTGTGTTTTAAGTGACCTAGTGCAATAAACGTATTAACACATTTACGTAAATGTCCGGTGTTTGAAGAACGTAACTCTCCTCAAGTCGATACCTTGATATTGACGTGATTTTCACGTGATTTTGTTTATTGGGTATACACATACACATATATATATGCGAAGAGGCAAAAATGCCAATTTCCGAAAGATATAGGGGAAAAAAGGAACTTGGACGAAGAGTTGTCATAGTTAATCTATGACAACCACCAACGACCCCGCACCAGCCCGGGACGGCCCGTCGTCGCTCGCCATGGACAAGTTCGGCCAACATAAAGAAACGTACGCCCTTTTCCGAACTTGCCACCCTAAGTGCGACGAAAAAGCCGACCCGGCGTCAGTGCGGAGACGAAGGAGGTCCCGATCCTTACCCCAGGATTGGGTGAAAACCTGCTAAAACCGCAAAGCGGGAAAAAGAAAAATCGCAGGAAAGCCCCAACCTGCCAAGCATTGCTTCGACATCAAGATTACTTGACTGAGGTGAAAAAACAATCATTATTAATCCGTTATGTTAATCACTTGACACACTTCCTGACCACTTAATATTTAGTAAAACATACTATCGAATACACTTGAAAAACGTAAGGAGGAAAATCAAGTTGGGGTGGTGGAGGGTAAATTAATTTGCCACCGAATAATGTCTACATCCATCCTCTACAAAATACTCAAGGTGAATGAGGATTCTAACTCCAACACCGTGGTAACCACTACATCCCGGCTAAAACAATTCAATATATAGATTCGAAACATACCTTGCTCAAATTCCGTTTATAAATACGCGTACATGAAAGAAGCCGCGCGGCTGACTCAAAGGGTGTCGGCATGTTATTGTTTTCTCTCAAGATGCCGCTAAGGGTCATCACTTAAGAGAAGCCGCCGCGAACTCGTGATGTCACTGATGAATGTAAACCATTTATATCGCCCTTCGTTCGATAAAATTTCTTATTGTACATAACCATGTACTACAATGTAAATGCATATACAAGATCTTAACGCTAAGCATCACAAAGTTTTAACATCAAATCCTCGCTTTCGATATAATCATATCAATCCACAACCACATGATACATCAAATTAATCACTGAAATCGTTCTGACACAATCCACATAATGTACATAACAAATATTTAGCATAACAATATTAATAATGTTTCAAGTTTGGTCAGCTCACCTGTAAGAGGGACAAGCAAAGAGAGCAGGCTCGTCTCAGCACTCCGCCCTCTACAGGTTACACACTGACAACTAAATCTAGTCCATCTCATGCTCGACTAGCATACAAGTAGTCCCGCCGGTTAGTTGAGCACTATGGACTAGATCTAGTTTTAGAATACACAATACGTATTGTAAACCTTGCCCATTCTGCTCGACTACCTCAAAACTAGTCCACCATGATGGACTAACGAAGAATGATGAGCTGGACTAGTTTTACAAAACATAACCTGTACTAGTCCACCATGATGGACTAAAGAATGATGCTTGTAAGTAGTCCAGCAAGCCAAAACTAGTCCAGCATTTGCATGATGTACTAACGAAGAATGATGAGCTGGACTAGTTTTATAAAACACAACCTGTAACTAGTCGTATGCGTTGTGGCTTTTAATAGCATGCATGTCGTGTATACGCGCACAGCTAGCGCACGTCACGATCACGTGTTCACAGAAACTTGAATTTGGCGGCATCTCTGAGATAGATCTGAAGCGCGAAATCTAGTCAAGTTCATGCAGCCTGCCTGATCTGTCTTCATTACGGTGCGTGTTTGCCACATTTGGTAAGTAGTTCTAGATTTATTTGGGGCTTTTTAAATCAAATTGACATGTGTATACTATGCTATGGCCTATATATAGATCTGTGTGCACTGAACTTGAGAAAGTGATGAATTTCTAAGTAGAAAGTATGAAACAAATGTAGGCCTATAGGCCCTAGGTTTATGTTAGGCCTTGCATGGGTCTAAAAAATCTACTCGTCTATTAACTCAGTCTAAGTATAGTAGCTATTTGATAGATTGTTTTATGAAATTAATCCATGTTTTTCATTTTCATGAGGCCTCATATGGATTTGACCCATACACTTAAGCGTCAACCTCTTCAAACACACCGCGCGACCCCGTGGAAAGCTTTAAACATGTGCCACCCCCCCCCCCCATTTCAACTACATCTTTGATCCGATCGGCCTGGTTCACCACCGGAAAAATCATTAGAAAATTTGACTTTTCTTCTTCATGGTGATGTAAAAATCACGATATTTTGTTGTTCCATCGCACCGTCATTTATTGATCATTTGTCATCAATTTGGTCAAAATTTATGTGGTATCGAGCTTTTTGACTGAACGCTCCTGGCTATATCCCGGGGGCTATATCTGGCGGTTTCTTGCCGGGAGAGGGCTATTTTTTTTACTACCGGAAAAAGATTCATGTAATTCAGTTCATTCTGAACATTTTGATATATAAATGATTCTCATTGGATGTCGAAAAACCCGCGTCAAAAGATAAAACCAATCGATACCTCCGTCTGATTTTGGGAGCTTTCCGCATTCAATCGCTTTTTCTCCATTGATTTACGAAGGTACGGTAGCCAGCGGACCGGGTCGTACCATTCATGACGCCGTGGAAATAAGAGTGTAATATATTTTTAGTAAATAATCACGTAGGCAGAGCGCAATAGTGAATTGTATCTCACATTGCTGACAAGATAAGAAACAATTCCTGCATGCATGCTGAGCATAAATAGTCTCAATTAATCGCCATACGTGTCCCTCCCACCATGCCTACCTCCGTGTCACCCGTGCTCTTAATAGAACGGTCGCGAACCTAGAGTGATCCAATCAGAGCAAATCAGATTCAGCCGCACAGCTGCGCGGACATTGTACGCGTAGTCGGTTCTGTATGTGCGCACAGCTGACCCGGGCTGATTAAAAGCTTCAAATTAGGTAAAAGAAATCGGGGGTCACAAATTCATATGTTACATTGACCATGCTTACTATTCTAAATGAAAATGTTTATTACTTGTACCAAAATGAGTTTTCTTCACTACATCGTAAATAATTCAAACGATTATCCGTAAGACAAACTGATGTTACATCATTGCTCATTAGCAATATCACTTTATATTATATATTTGTCACAGAGTTGGATCGAATGTGCATCAGTTTCTTTCTTTCAGGAGGGTCGGGTAGGTCAGTAGTCCTAACTATGAATGTGACAACTGTAGAACATAATAATGCACAATTTAGAGGCTACATCTAAAGATCGATACATATTACTGCACTGATTCATGTTCATTTCCGGCAGCGAAGTATCTTCAGGATGGTCTGCCGAATGAGAGGTTGGGCCATGGCATATGCCATTGGATTAATCAAGCTGTTACTGTATATAATATCCAGCGAGTTATCTCACGGTAGTCATCATTAAGATTGATGAAGTTGTCAACAGATCGAAGTGATAAACTTTATAAGGTTCACAATGTTGGGTAACCATGTGATTACCAAGGCGAGAATGATAAAAGTCAACGTCTGCAATGCTTTTTGACTCTCCTTTGAAGAACCACCTTGTCTACCACGGTAGTTTCGGGTCATCCTGTTTGGTAATGGCGGATTATGGCCATCTGGACGATCACGATCTGACTTCACACTGCCCCTTTCTTTTCTATATTGTTCATCATGACTCATTATTTTGAAGGAAATACTTGGTACGGTAGTGCTTTCTTTTAGCTGATCAAACACTTTCTTCTATGGTTCTACGGCCTGAAGTCACTTGATCTCTTGAAGCCACATCCTGACTTTGACAAACAGGTCGTCTACAATGTCTACGGAACGGCAATTTCTTTAGACCAGCAGAGACGTGTTTCCGGCCGATATTTCTGACCCGGAAGCAAATACGTACGTAAAAGCATTTTGTCAAACGAAAAGTTATATGCATTTTGCAATACACCATAATCCATGACGGTTAAAGGGAAGTTGCCATGTGCCTCCATACTAACACAATAATTAAATGTTATCAGTCAAACGTCGAAAGAGCTTGTAATCCAAGAAATCAAGCAGCACTAAACAACTCTAAGAAACGGTGCAGTATCAAATATCTTGTTTCTTGAATAAGATTCATAATCTATTAGCGCGTGCAGAATGTAGTCCATTCCACATCACATCATTTTCTGAAATAAAACGAAACCGCTCTCTCTAGGTAGACCGTGATCACACATGTTTCAGCTGTTTGAATACACCACCCTTATTGTTCCTTCAAACATCTCTCTGTCGTGTAAAAGTATTATCGAGAGAACATGAGAGCCTCTCAAGTCGTATTTCCAATGAAATGAATTGTTTTCTTAGTTATTATATCAAAATAAAAATATGTACAGACACGCTAGGCATAGACACGCAATGAGTTTTACGAGTACGGGAAAAAGCTCGGGTCACGAACAGCGGTATTAAAATTCTTGACAACCAAGAAAGGTTCTACCATCGTTAGTAGTGACCAATATATTTGGTCAATGAATGTGAAAATTGCCAATGCAGAATGCATAAGAGGATCAAAGGCACACAACTGATCCAGGGGCGGCGTTATAAGGGGGGAGGAGGTTGCTTCCTATCATATATTTGCTAAACATGCTCCACCCTCATACAACAGCAAACGACGACGACAACAACAACAACAACACAACAGAAGAATAGATTTTAAAAGAGGTGACTTTTCAGGCAGAATGGGGGGAGGGGGGGAGTGGGCGATTTCGATTATTATTTCACTGCGAGAAAAAATAAATTAAAGGTATTACCTTAAATCAACAATCCGTTTCTGTTAATTCATTCATTATTTACTGAAGCCTATATTTTGAATTATCTACATTTTCTGCAAAACAGAATCCTTACAACGGTGTCTCGAATGATAGGTTGAGCCATGGCATAAGCCAATGGGTTGATCAAGCTGTTGCTGTATGATATCCAGCGACCTACTTCTTGCAAATTCACAAAACTGTGGATAACGTCATAGAGATAAGAAGACATAGAATACATCGTGATAACAACAGCATTTGGCAACCAGGTAACAGCGAAAGCGATGATTACGAAAGTTAAAGTCTTCATTGCTTTTCGACCTTCCTGTGTTGATTCCTTCTGAGGCTTCTTGGAGACGCTGTATATGGATGTTGACTGACTTTCATTTATTTCTAAAACAAGGTCTTCGTTATCGCTTCTGGGATGATGTTGTACTGATCTTCCTTTACTTCCAGCAAAAAACGTATCGTCTCTCTTGGACTTACTGGTTGGTGGAGCATAGTCTTTCGATACATGCAATGAAATATTTGATACAACAATTGCTGTATCTCTCATGGCACCAAACGTAACACCGTTTGGACTGGATTTGCATTGGGATGGTGCATCATCATCATTTCTTTTACTTGCAGAATTGTTGATATTTTGGTCGTTGGTTTCTGTTTTTCCCTTGCTTGTCAAATGCTCTTTCTTCAAATTGAAGGCCAAACGCCTTTTGTAGACAGCCTTCACGCGAAAATAAATTCGTAGGTTTAGCCCAGTAATGAGGAGAAATGGTAAATCAAATCTCAGGATGAATACCAATGTGCCTGCCGTTTTGGTTAGAGAATAATTCGTTCTTAAAAAGCCCGAATCTGATAGTTCGCCACTTTGGTCTATGAAATCCCAGACACAAGTTATCGAGATCCATGTTCCAAAGGATAGGATCCACGTAAAGATGTTCACAATGGTAGCCTTGCGGATACTTTTCCTTTGGAAATGTTTGATAGGATAGAACGTGGCTATGTAACGATCAATGCAAATTACGACTACACCGCACACAGATACACTGAGAATAGAGTTCTGAAATCCTAAAAACAAGATACCAAGCACCTGATCAAAGTCCCAACCATCATAGAGATTGACAGTCGCGCGGAGAGGCATACAGACAAGGCCAACGACGAAGTCTGCAATGGTTATGTTCAAGATATAATAATTGGGATAAGTCCGTAGCTTCTTCTCAACATAGAAGGCTGCTAGGATAAGTGCATTTGTAAAGACAGTCAAAGCAGACACCAGCAATAAAAGGAGGAATGTCGCATTAATGTTTGGTTCGTGTCTGTATTGCGTATTACAGTCCGACAAATTGTAGGAGGTTTTGCATGCTCCATCGGTAAGAGAGAAGTTGTCTAGTATCTCCATTATGGCAAGGAAAACCCGGATTCCTTCTCCAGAAGCTAATTCTCAGAATATTACGTCAAATGCGAAACTTTTCTAGAGGAACTCTCGTACTAGATAGCGCTGACCAGATTGGAAACTTTCTACCGAACAAGCACTATATATTGTCCTTAACAGGATAATGATATTCATTTTCCCCAATCCTTACCTATGAAAATAATTTTCTCCAGTTCCCCATATCCCTAGAGGCTAGATATATCTATTGAATGAGGCATGGGTGTAGGCGTGCATCGACAGAATAGGGTGTGACTTATACTGTCATTTCACGAAAGTACATATTGATTGAATTCACTACTCTACTTCTCAATATCAAGATGTTTATACTATCTATAGCAGCTCCAGATCGTAGCTTATTGCTTTTTAGTGAATCGATAATCCTTCGTCAGCACTGGGTATCATGTTTCCAAGAATGGAAGCGATGGCGTTATTAATATTTTGGACATAATTATTAACGAAAAGGTACGTTTCTTAGATAAGAGATGTAGTAGACAGGTGCCAGGTAGGATGTGATTCCTTAAATGTTTCAGCGTCCTGCGGGAAACTTTGATAAAGGCTGGGTAAAAAATAGTACTTTATAGGCGCCTTGAAAAATACTACGAGTACTACTACTACTACTACTAATACTACTACTTCCACTACTACTGTTATCATTATTTAATTACATTCTTTCTTTTTTTAATCCATATTAAAGAAATGGAAATTTGTTTAGTTTACATGCTTAGTACAGAATGAATAAATATGGTAGACAAAAATGATTAAGCAATTAATGTTTACGTATATAATCCAGAACATAAACATAGAAAATGGTGCTCACGATCAAAAGTTTCGCTGTCATTTTATCGATAATTACTTTAGCTAAAATAAACAAACCCCACTTGAATAGAGATCAGATGTCAACATTACTGAACGAAAGAATCGAAGGGGATATTATCCAATGTTTCACATATGAATTAAAGATCTTAGCTTGTGCATTATTTAGTCTATTGATATAGTTAAGACGTTGATTGATATATTAAAGACGGTTATTTTTTTAATGTATATACAAAAGGGTTTAATATTGAACGCAAACTCTAATATTCATCAACCCAATTGTAACACTTTCATAGTTACCCTATTTGAAGCTATAACTATACAGCAGAAGTTGTCGTTGAGGTTCATAAAATTATCGGCCCCGGCGCTTTGTGAGCTTATTCATTACATCTGCATGTTCTGCAACATAGAATCTTTACGGCGGTGTCTCGGATGAGAGGCTGGGCAATCGCATATGCCAAAGGGTTGACCAAGCTGTTGCTGTAAGAAATCCAACGAGTTACCTCTCGTAGAAACACGTCACCTCCGATAGAAACAGAATATACCATGACCACTACAGCACTCGGTAACCAAGTCACAACGAAGGCAAGTGTGATGAAGGTTAAAGTCCGCATTGCTTTTCGGCTCTTTGTAGTAGATTTTCTCTTAAACCTCTTAGACATGGTATTTCTAAATATTCCTACCCTGTTTTCAATTGCCTCCACTGAGTGGTCTTCGCTTTTACTCTTCGATTGAGTCTCTACTGAACCTGGTTTATCGTTTCGAAGGCGATCGTTTTCTTTTGCTCTTACAGATGATTTTGTAACGCTCAATGAAACGCTTGGTATTGCAACTGTTTCTTTAGTATTAATGAACAAGGTATCCGTTCGGACACATTTGACTTTGGGAGGTTCATCAAATGCATCTTCATCATTTCCTTGAATATCAGAAAGTCTATTGCTTTTCCGCCCATGTGTACTTCTTCCATTTCCTTCTACATGTTCTTTCTTCAGATGATAAGCGATACGCTTACTATAGACCGATTTCACCCGGAAGTAAATGCGCAAGTAAAAACCAGTTATGAGTAGAAATGGTAAAACAAATCTTAGGACGAACACAAGTACACTTGCCGCTTTAGTTTGAGTGTACTTTGGTATTAAGAACCCCGAAGCTAATTTGGCGTCATTTGAGTTGATGAGCGTCCAAGCACAGGTTAGCATCATCCATATTCCAAATGATAAGATCCATGTCAAGATGTTTACCAAAGTTGCCTTGTTGATGCTTCTTCTTTGGAAATGCTTAATGGGATAGAACGTGGCTATATAACGATCCATACAAATGACTACCACACCACATACAGAAACACTGAGAATAGAGTTCTGAAATCCCAAAAACACAATACCCGATACCTCACCGAAGTGCCATCCGTTGTAGAGATGAGACGTCGCACGAAACGGCATGCATGTGAGTCCCACGAGGAGGTCAGCAATGGTGATGTTTAAAATGTACCAGTTTGTGTAAGTTCGTAGTGACTTCTCAACGTAGAAGGCTGCAAGGATAAGTGCGTTTGCGAAGACAGTTAGACCAGACAGAAGCAGTAAGATAAAGAACACCACAGTGAACTGGGGATCCTGAATGTCATGCACCATGCTTACCGACAAATTGTCAGAAGTATTCAAGGTTTCATCCGGAAAACTGAGGTTTCCATTAATCTCCATAATAACGTGAAGAATTTCGATTCTTTGCCTTCTGTGCAGTATGTAAAAAAAAAAAAGTTAGCACAACTGTTGTTAAAATTCACTTGAAGTTTCAGGTGTTCTAGAAAACGAATCAAATATAGCGAATTTTTATAAATATATACCACACTCTAAAAGATGAAGCAATCACCAATTGATAGGACCGCGGAGTGAAAACATTTTCACAATACTGCTATGTCAAATGCATCGATTCAACCTCACACTCAGGCACGGTAAGTGTTTGCTCGGCCCTTTAGCATGTGCATTTTAACTTGCTTTTTAATGTGATGCAGTTTCATCAAGAGAACGTCCATTATCAACGGTTAAATGTATTCATAGTATAACGGAAGTACGTGCAGCAGGGATTAAATGGCATATACGCTCGATCCTGAAAAGATTCATTATCAACTTTGGTAAACATTACAAGAGATATTTCGCTTATCAACGATTTTTTCTTCACCAAAATGCATTTCTAATTAAAAATATATGTTGGCTCACTTCATCAGTGTCATGCTAAAACCTCTAACTTAATTTGACGGATGGGTGAGTGACTTTTATTATTGGTAATGTATGACATTGGCGGTTGACGTCTTGTTTGATTGGATGTTCAGCTACTCCTAGGATTGGTTTGGGAGGCGCGCAATATTTAATAAAATGCATCTTCAACATGCAGAGCCACTTGTGAAGCCTTCTCCCGTGGTTGATGTCTTTTTCAAGTTGCTTGAACACTATTATATGTAATAAATGCTTGTTAATTGGGCTACACAAATAAGTGGTTATTCCCTGCATTATCGTGTTTGAGTGACAGACTTTTTGATCGATCTCAATAGCATAGAATTTATCCCTATAGGCTCTATATTCGTATAACGATTAAGGAGAAATGAGTTACACTTTTCATGTGTCAGTACTAGACTCTAAGATCAGTTATTCGACAGGTTCATCGCCACTTAATAAGTTATTTTAAAACTATCTTGGGCTTAATACAAGAAACACCCTGTTCTAGTAGGCCATTGGTTAAGCGATGAGAAAAATATGGAAGAAAACATAATCATGAAACACAAACACAAAAGGAATCATATGGTAGAATGTGGTAAAGAAAGCGAAAAGAAACATTTTGTTATCAATTTTGTTATTCAATGTTTTTATGTTTATGATATTATTGTCAACATGCCGTTGGATAAATTGAGTTACTTTTATAGTTGTCAACTGACCCTCTAGCCTGTACTGCTGTTCAGTTTTTATTCATTAACGAAATTAAAAAAAAAGTGAATAAACTGTTATGACAGACAAGTGGTAAATATTTCGAAGGTCAAGATTATAGATAACACCTCCCCCCCCAGCATTGAGCACTATCTAGCTAGCGGACGAATTCATTTGGTTTGTGAATATATACAAGTTATAATGGCTTAGACTTAGAGAGTAGTTCGCTGGAGCCAATTAGTTAATGTGGTTAATTGCATTTTCTGATTAGGCGGGATTTATCGATGACGGGATCGGAGACTGTAGGCGCTTTTCAGCAATTATACAGTGCAAATATCCGCTGCAGGAATGGGACAAAATGGTCGTATGGTTATGCGTCTCATGTCAACCATACAACTTCATCATGTTTATCAACACACTGACAAGGTCTTTTTTTATTGGTATATAATGTAAGTCATGCACTGACAGGCGGTCGTGTAGATAAAACAATTGTTGGCTTACATTCGCATGGTACAAACAAAATATCATGGATCAGAATAAATTTGAGGCTGTGAGAAAGCAAGGATATCTTCGCTGCAGATGAGTTGTAGTTATGGTGCAAGCATCGTGATAGGGTGGGGGAAGGAGGTAGGCCCGGCATTGTGACAAAGTTTTTGTCCAAATTATGTCAGCCTTTCCTATAACATGTTGATCGAAGAAAAGTCTTGTGATTTTTTTTGGTAATGGATTGAAATAAGAATGAATTGCATTTCAGATATAAGAATGGAACATTCGGGCATCTTGCTGCCGAATATAAGGATGTTCTTCCCCTCACTGCACGAGAATGTAGATATTTTGGGAATTTCGGTCCCTGAAACCAAAAAATATTTCAATATATTTGCGACCGATCAAAGCATGTGAGGAATAAGTAACATTTTTATCGGGTAAAAATGTTATTTCGTCATCATTATTCTATACAAGATATACAATTAATGTAAGATAAATAGTTGCTCGACTATCGGTGGAGGTGGACAAGCCGCCCGATCATCACCATTATCATTGCCGTCATCATCCAGAACATCATCATCATCATCATCATAATCAACATCATCATCATCATTATCACCATCATCGCTATCGTAAAAATCATCATCATATTAATAATATTTATCATCATCATCATACTCATCATCAACGTCGACCATCAAGATCATACACATGATGCGCTGATCAGTCGTATAATAAATTGTAATCAAACATTTAAACGATTTCGCAGGTCTACGTTTTCCGATTTCACTGTAAATCATTGGCTGAACTTAAAAAAACTTCATTCTTACAAGTAACCACATTAAGTAAGAGCCGCTATGGAACCACTCGTTGTTATTATTTTTATTTGTTTGCAACTCGCCTTCGTTTCCTTTACCACACCTATAGGGCAATTTTTTTATCCGAGATCCTTTAAAGTGTTCATTTCAGTTTGATAAGGGGTAGTGAAAAGGGGTACTAAAGAAAGATTTCAGGATTGCAATTACCCCATGCAAGTACACAATATTATTTACTCCTAATCCGCTAGTATGAACTGGACCCGGGATTTAAAACTCATTTAATTGTAAGACAATCAACGTTTTAATTTGTTATTTAACATCTTTTGAGAAAGTTTAATTACTGTGTTTATTCTTGATAGCTTTAAATTATATTGATACCGTTGACTGATTATAATAAATCATTATATATTTTGTGTGGGGGATGTGTGTGTGTTGCGGGCGCGTTTGTGTGTGATGTGTGCGTATGTTTTTTGTTTGTCTAATGTAATCAAGGTACGACGAAAATTCGAGACCTGATAAAACCTGTTGGAATTTATTATGAAGCTTCCCTTTTGTATCATCTTGCTGTGTATACCTATATAATATATATTTGTATCCCTGATAATCAGCTGGGGCTCGTTCCTAGAAACCAACGACAAGACAGTCATAACTTTATCCGCCCAACTACGGAGATGTCTCTGATCTTCCTAAACCGTTTCACGAAGAGCTTACTAGCTAGTATCTCGTGAGATCGATACTATCGGCGAGAAGAGGAGCCAAAACTTAGCCTTAGTCGCAATACCACCGGATTATTACAAAATTAATATTAGGGAAAATGCAATTATTTAAATGAATTAGTAATAAAAAAGATTGAAAATGATACCAAGAAATAAGAGGTGCAATATACTTCCAAATTTGTGTAGATTGTACAATAGAATGTACTTGTAACATAAAATTGTGAGTATTTCATTACATGACCGGTGAATCAGTTTGGTTCATAAGATGGGTACCCCCCGGATATTTTAGTTTGATAGTTTATAAAAATACACCAATATATTATTCTTAGAAAAATACGATGTAATGAAGTTTGTGTCAATGTTTTAGGTATCAGTTGAATAATCAAATGACAAAACTTCAACATTCCAAAGGTTAAAACACATGTTTTAAACTGTGCATTTTACACATTTGAAGATAGAATTTATCTCGAAAGCAATATGGGTCTGAAAACTAAAGAATACACTTCAAACTATGGCTTGCCTGCTGTGGTAAAATAGTTATCCCTTCGACGATTTTACAATGTGGAAATAAAGGCGTATAATCAGTTTATTTAAGTGGGAAAATCCTTAAATACAAACATGGCACATTTTCATGAGATTATCAAATACAAAAAACGATAACTCACTGTTTAAGTGAATGTGTTGAAAAATCATAGTTGTAGGATTTATTGTCCTTTTTTGCCAGCCATAGTCTACCCAATAAATGACATGTGATGGCGCTGCCCATCGACTAAATAGTTATGACAGAGATACGACGGTGTCAGAGGCGTCATAACTCCTTAGTCAGGATGTTGTCGTTGATCTTGGCAAAGAGGGTTTGGTGAAACACGTAGCGGACAAGTTGCTCACTAACGCTGATTTAGTCAAGAAGTTAGACTTATGACGGTTTCTAGGAACGGGCCCCAGCATGTTTTCTTGTTACGTTCTTGTCTTGTGAAGATGTATGTGGTGTTAAAGTCGTTCATGACTTCACGTAATCTTTTGCTATATCTTTCTTTCCGATCTTCTACCCAGTCTTCCTCTCCATATCTGCAAACATGTTCCCCCTACATATTTAATATATATTATATTAGGGCCTACACATGTTTTGTACAGTGTGTCCATGAAAAAAGTAAACCCAAGTTTATTTTGAAATGTTTTATTTCTCCTAACAGAAGTAGAACAAATAAAAACAAAGTTAATACAAATGACATCATTCTGAATTCAAATCAGTTACAAGTCAAAAGTGAATTTGTACATTATCCTTTTCATCCAAAGCAGTATACACAAAAAATAATATTCAAAATGTACATATTTAGTGTTTTGTTGCATATTTGTTTAGTCATACAATGTTTGGTATATTAAAAATAACACTCTTCAAATAAAACATAGTATTACCTCTGAAGAGAAAGAAAAAGTATTCTGTCTTTTCCATCCCACAATGCATACATGCATATAGTAAAACAAACACACAACATCCTCATACACCCAATTTCCATTGCATTTATAATAGTGATAATAATAACATTAATAATAATAACGATAACCGCGTCGGCTTTATGCCCAAAGGGCCTTAACCTGATTTTGGGGGTTATTGAGTTATTAAAATCACCTTGTAGATTTCAACATTCTCTTTAAAATGATTCGGTTCACTTGTTGAAATTCGATTTATTTATGAAGATCATTATGAATTTCTAAAGGCCCTTAACGCGTATCTCGTCTTTTTCCTTACGCCAAAAGGGCCTTAACCTACACGGCAATTTTTTTTAAATCAATGACAGATTATTTCGTAATTTCCATTTAATTCTATAAATATCAGTAGAAACACCATTAAAAAACATGATTAGTCTACAATAGTCACAATGTACTTAGAATAACCACTGAAAGTATATGTCATGAATTTAGATCATGAATTCTGAGTGAGATTTAAGTTAGATGTGGATGCATGAAATGCGACTGACTTAATATCATCTTAATATCTTAATGAACGGTTGGTTGACAAAAGATATACAACCATCTAGAGGTATAAGACAGGGGTGTCCCCTATCTGCATTATTATTTATCCTTAGCATTGAAGCTCTTGCAAATGAGATTAGACAAAATAACAATGTCATAGGCTTGAGCGTTGGTTGTAATGAAAAAACATTTAAAATAGTACAATTAGCAGATGACATGAACATTATTTGTTCGTACAGTTATGTCAGGTAATACAGCTATAAAGATTATTAAAAAATTTGAAAAGTATTCTGGAATTCAATTAAATGAAAACAAGACAAAAGCACTTTGGTTGGGAACTAACAATCCAACAAATACTATTGGAAATATGTTATGGGAAGATGTTTATGTTAAGTCACTTGGTATTTTTTTTTTGTAAAAATAAAGATATAGGCTTAGAAATGAACTGGTCTGAAGAGAGGATATTAAAAATAAAACAGCTGTTAAATCTTTGGAAACAGAGAAATCTCACGCTTAAAGGAAAAATAATGATATTAAAATCATTGATAATGTCGAAAATCATTTATACTTCACAAGTTTTGTCTTGTCCTAAAGAGATAATTAAAGAGCTCGATAAGTTATTTTTTGATTTCCTTTGGAAAGGGAGACCTGCAAAGGTTAAAAGGTCAAATGTAATGAATAGTATTCAAGAAGGTGGTTTAGATATGTTAAATGTTCAAACAAAGGTGCATCGTTAAATATAAATTGGTTTTGTAAATATCTAAGCGATGAATTAAATGCAGGTTGCAAATGTATGTTTGACTATTGGTTTGAGAAAATTGGTGGTATAAAGGTTATAATGAATTGTAAATATAGTATAAAAAAACGCAAATTTTCTGGAGAACAAGATGCCTCATTTCTACTATAATTTAATTATGACATTTTTCTTGTATCGACCCATGTACCTTGGGCAGTTATCGTAGAGAAATGATTTGGCTGAATACAAATGTAACGTATAAAAGGAAAATGCTTTTTTATAGGAATTTGGATAAATTCTGACATTTTGTTTGTTGGGGATTTAATGGATGGTAAAGGTTTTCTACCAGTTAATGAGTTAAGTGCGAAAATATTATTTAAGGATGGAAGGTGGTATAGTCAATATGCACGTATTAGAAGAGCGATTCAATCACTCGGGAATATGTTAGTACTTGCAGATATGAATGTAGAACATAGAGAGTATATGAAATTTAGACCCACAGCGTTTGTATATAATGATATAAAATTGATTGAGGATATGATTTCAGTTAGACAGTTGACAGTTAAAAGAATATTTCAAGAGTTAATTAAAACAAAAATCGAAAAATCTAGAGCGGAGGAATTTTGGCGTAATACTTTGGAAGTTGAATATATACCTGTATGGTCGGATGTTTGGTTATTTAAGTTAAAAAATATAAAAGACAGCTTACTAATTAATTTCAATTTCAAATTCATGTATAATATTTTAGCAATACCATATAACTTGTTTAAATGGAAAGTTGATGCCAATGATAAATGTTATTACTGTAATCAGACAGGTGATTGTATGCACATGTTCTTTTTTTGTAACGAAGTAAGTATGTTTTGGAATGAAGTTGAAAGGACTATAAAGAAATATTTCATGTGTAATTTTAATTTCAAACCATGTCATCTATTGTTTGGTATTGATTTTAATTCAAAGAAGGAAAACGATGTTGATATTATTTTGAATTATGCACTTTTTACTGTTTACAAAAGTTTTGTTGGAAAAGAATTTAAAAAGAAAACAACTATAAAGAGACTTCTTCATATTTTTGTTTACCTATTAAGTTATCGTTTACAAATAGAAGAAAATATTAGAAAACCATGTATATCCCTCCAGAAATGGAGGCGAATGCTAAAAATGTGAATATGCTTATATTATTATGAAGAAAAGAATAAAGAAGACCTGAAATGGTTATTTTACAAAAAAAAAAAAAAAAAAAAAAATGCGACTGACTCATGAAATACGCAGATTTCAACGTATCGGAATGTAATGAAAATAAACAACGAGAAAGGTGTCCTAAATGTACGAAAGCTGCATTATATTAATAAAAATATTCAGATATCAACAATACTTTTTATAACATTTAATTAATCATTTTAATCAGTTTTCGTGATCCAGTAGCCATGGCAGGGGCTTTCTGCCAAACCAAAGTTGTTGCGAAACATGAAAAATTCTTAAAGCCAGAAGGGAGCTAACTACGCGCGCGTACGATAACGGCAGGTTAAGGCCCTTTTGGCATAACGCCGCGTAGGTTACGGCCCTTTTGGCATAATGCAGCATAGGTTACGGCCCTTCTGGCATAGATACGCTACATTCAAGCCATATGCCCAAAAGCCCCTAACATGTTTTTTGCACACAGTATGAAAACTTTTGAATATTTTAAACCAAATTAAAAACATTTCATGTGAAACTTAATAACTTAACATATTTATCGAAATTGACTTCAAAAAATAAAAAAACGACCACAAACTTTTGATTATTAGAGAGGCCAAAACTTTAAACGCGATTATCTCGGAATGGCAAAAGCAGTTAAGGCCCTTTTGGCATAAGGCCGACGACCGTCAAAGCGATTGGTGAGAAATTTTCATTGATGCTTCTTATTATCATTATCTAAATAAAATAGCTATTTGATATATGATTTTGTGAAATTAATCCATGTTTTGAGTTCATGAGGTCTTACCATATGACCATGTTGTACCATAGGCCTACTATTCTAAATGAATAATTTGGTTATTTTTAATTAAATTTAAAAAAAATGGACAGTGGGTAGAAAGGGTTTTGCTTCACTTGATCCAAAATTGAATGTGCATCAGTTTCTTTCCATCGGGAGGGTCAAGTAGGTAGTCCTAATTAGCCTACATCTAAAGTACGATACATATTACTGCACTGATTCATGTTCATATTCGCCACCGAAGAATTTTCAGGATGGTCTGCCGAATGAGAGGTTGGGCCATGGCATATGCCATTGGATTAATCAAGCTGTTATTGTATGATATCCAGCGAGTTAGTTCACGGTATTCATCATTAAGATTGATGAAGTTGTCAACAGAACTGATAAACTTGATAAGGTTCACAATGCTGGGTAACCATGTGAATACCAAGGCGAGAATGATAAAAGTCCAGGTTCGTAGTGCTTTTTGACTCTCCTTTGAAGAACCACCATGTCTACCGTGGTAATTTCGGGTCATCCTGTTTGGTAATGGCGGATTATGGCCATCTGGACGATCACGATCTGAATTCACACTGCCACTTTCTTTTCTATTTTGTTCATCATGACTTATTATTTTGAAGGAAATACTTGGTAGAGTTACGCTTTCTTTTAGCTGATCAAATAAAACACTTTCTTCTTTGGTTCTACCTGAAGTCACTTCATCTCTTGAAGCCACATCCTGACTTTGACAAACAGGACGGCCACAATGTCTACGGAACGGCAATTTCTTTAGACCAGCAGAGACGTGTTTCCGGCCGATATTTCTGACTCGGAAGTAAATACGAATGTAAAAGCCGGCTATAATGATAAATGATAAGGGTAATCTGAGTACAGACACCAATATGACAACACCCTCATCCAAAGTGTAGTTCGCTCTTCATAAGCCGGATGCTACTTTTAGGTTGTGAGGCTCCATGAAGTCCCAAACAGAAGATATCATCATCCACACGCCAAATGATATAATCCACGTACCAATATTTACAGTGGTAGCCTTGCGGATACTCTTTTTCTGGAAATGTTTGATGGGATAAAAGGTGGCAATGTAACGATCGATGCAAATGACGACTACACCACAAACAGATACGCTCAGTATAGAGTTCTGAAATCCTATAAACAAAATGCTTGGTATCCGGCCGAAGGCCCATGAGTCGTAGAGAAAAAGCGTCGAGCGGAGAGGCATGACGATCAGTCCTAC
>JAVYIG010009232.1:0-80394 GCA_035222895.1 Strongylocentrotus droebachiensis | reverse complement strand
AAGTGGTCCTTATCTATGCTGTCTAAGACGCCAGGTTTACCCATCAACACGCCAATGCGGGCAGCTGAAGTAAGAATGTGAGCATGAAGAGAAGGGGAAAATGCATGACCAGATTGCATATGTATGACAGACCCTGTGGCGTACACTGTCTCCCATAGCTCTGCAAGCATACTTCGCCCATGCAAGGACTATATGCTGCCGAGATATGACATGAGAAGCTTAAATCCACCAAAACGGACGATTACTTTTCCTAGGTCTTGAGAAGAAGCTACAATCTCTGCCGCCTTGATGTACGAGGGCTGGTCAAAATGTTACTGCACATATTCTTAAGTTATGTTTTTCACATTGTGACTGTGCAAAGTATAGTGCAGTGTAGATGGTACTCGGATTGGAGGGGTCTAAATTTATGAAGGGCAGAGTTTCAATTCTCGTACTGGTCACTCTGCATGGCCACTTTCATGAAACCACTCCATTAAGGACAAAGCTCATGTTGCTCAGTTCAAGATGTCTACCTGTTTACGTGAGCCACTCTTCCGGTGCTTATACGCAGCTATTTCAACAATATTGGCGACAGAAATGACTAGCTGAGATGACATGGCATATGTGCTATAAGCCAGTTCATAGATACAATCTGCGCACGGGCAGATAAAGGTCATTTGTACCAGAAAGGTAAAACCCACAGAGATGAATACTGGATATTCGCTCATGAAAGTTATGTAACATTATTCATTTATGCACCAACGGGACATTCTATGATACGCAGGTGGAAGTATTCTTTTCAAGAGGGCAAACAAAAGGTATTCTAGAAGCACATCTAGGACTTTGGCAGTTATAATTCTAATATGCTCAAAGTGGAACTTCTCCATGTGTAAAAGATCTGTGGATATTTGGGGTCATTTGTACCATGTGCTATCTGTAACTCCCTTATTGAGGTGTATTTCCTGTTTGAAACCTTGTGACTTTTGCCCGTGCAACATTAATTGGTACTAATGTGTCTCCATTTTCAGTTCCATCTAACGTTGAGTACTCTTCACGGTTGCACACTATCAGTCTGATGGAAGCAGCCATATGTGTGCATATGTGTGTGGGTGGGTGGGTGGGTGTGTATACTTTATGTATAAGAAGTATTTAATTATTTAATGAAAGGTTTATTTGTACTGATATGTATTACAATGGTGCTTTTCTAGTATAGACATTTGATTGTATTCATAACGTATCTACTTTAATACAATGAGATAAAATTGGAAAGAGTGGCCATTTGGGGTGCCATTTTTTATTTCGGAAGGGCTCAAGTAGTTTTACTGCTACTTGTGTGTTAACAAATGTATTAATAAGTATTTGGTTGAGTTGCTTATGCTGAAAACATATATTTAGACATTTAAATGTGGTATTTGGGTTATCTAATTGCACAGTTATAAGAAATACAGGAAATGGCGGCATTTTTGGGCGCCATTTCTGATTTCGGGATGGGCTAAAGTGGTTTATAGCTACTTGTGTGTTTCAAAATTTATCAACATGTATTTCAATGAGTTCCTTATGCTAAAAACATATATTTAGACATTTAAATTTTGTATTTTGGTGATCTAGTTGCAAAGCTATAAGAAATTCAGGAAATGGCGGCCATTTTGGACGCCATCTTGGATTACGGAAAACGCTCAAGGAGGATTCACGAGGACTTTTAGTATGTTATTCTAGACATATTTCTGGACCTATCCTGAAAAAATCAGCTTGTTACCAAAAATGTCCAGGTTAAAGCCTATTTTGACCTAATGCTCTTGGCCTAAAACAAGTTTTTGACAATCAGATGATTAGAACAGTGATTGGACGTGTGAAACCCTCCAACATTTCTTAATCATGCTAACGAGCAATGTTCTTGTTCTGCTCTCCATTCTCTTCTCCGCAAGGTTGAAAATGTGTCTGGCCAATTATGTTTGGACAGATGTTCTTCAGAATTTTTTTCCTCTTTCTTATACCTTGTCTGCTATCCCATCAGAATCATTTATTTTCCATTTTATCACTTTCCTTGAGAGTAGAATTTAATATTTTGTCACAATTTCCCCTCCTCAATTTCATAAGAATACATAAAATTATAAAACTTGGGATGATCTGGAATAAATTAGGACCATTTAACGACAGCGGTGTTACTTGCAAATAGACCCCTATCATAGCTTACTCAGAGTGAAGAGAAAAATAAAAGGAAAAAGGAAGAGGAAGAGAGAGAGAGAGAATGCTTACTTTAGGTGAAACCTGGTTGAGGGAAGGTTCCACTTCAGCCCATTCATTAAGCTCTTCTTCCTCTTCCAAGACACCATTAACAAAAGACAGTGTCTTATCATCTATCCTCTGCTCTAGGGTCTGTGTACTGGGTAGGTGCATCACCATCTCAGTGATGTCATTGGCCTCGCTGACATCAGCAGTGTGAAGCTTCACGTTTCCGTCCGCCTCCGTCTGCTCCCCGTCCCCGTCGTTGCTCTGTGACGACGAAGCGACGTCTTCCCCGCTGCCCTCTAGGTTCATCTGTGATATCGTCTGCACCAAGTCCTGGATGTCTTTCTTCAGTTCTTTGGATTCGGCGCCCTCGCCTGACGCTGGGTGGTCATTGTCCTCGTGCACAGCCTCTGGGCTGCTGATTCCGGAATCGGGTGATGACTTCTCTGCGGCGCCCGTATTGCTGCTGCTGCTGCTGCTTCCGATTGCAAACTGAGTAGTACTTGTAAACCTATCATCATCTTTAGTCCTAGAGTCACCCTCGCTGTCTTTCGAGTCCTGCGACGATGTTTCTACCGATTCCATCTCGATGGTTTCCCCTTTATTTTCTTCCGTTGCCTTTTCTTCTTCCTTATCAGTACTTGATTTTTTCTTTCCTCCTGTCCCAAGAACCGGCACTGGCTGTCGCCAGAATAGAAAAGAACTATACTCGGGACTGTCATCATTAGCGGGCGGTTGCCCATCCCCTACTTTGAAGTTTAATTCCCCAATTCCCTGGTGTAAAGTCTTTCTGTCACGGCTGGTACTTTGTTCGTTACTTGCCCCGTCTTTGTTCGAGCGCGAGTTACTGTTGCTGCGTTCATCTATAACCATGTGCTCTGCTAGTCTATTATCTGTATTATTGGGATAGTTATTTGTCTGTTTGTTGCTATTGATATCATCGTCTATAGGCACTACGCCAGCTACTTGGACCGTCCCGTCTGCATTGTACAAGAGGTGGATGCCTGATATACTAGGGTCAGCAAACGTCGAGATGAAAGGACCTAAAGCTTGAAACGCTGCCATTCGAACCTTCAGAGGGGAGAAATTGAAAAGGATCATGGTGAATTGAGAACATGAAATGATAATCTCACTCAAGGGATCAATTATTCTTACAGAAAAGTGGAAAAACACGTAAAAATGCATAAAGTTTATAACATGTGCAGAGTGGTACAATATTTCTGCTTTATCCAATACTTTTTTCATCACTTCAGACCAATGATTAAAAAAAGAGTAATGAATGAAATGCAAAGCTCCACATTTTAGTTTAAATGGGTATTAAACAGACTTGAACAAATTAAAGAAGCCCTTTTACTTCTCAGAATTAGAAACTTAGTATTGATGTCAATTTTGATTTACTTTTTTTGAAGGCCATGTGCCTTCCTACTCATTAGTGTTAAGACCTGGCTTTGATTTAATTTTTTTTTTGTGTGTGTTAGAGGGGGGATTCAAGTCCTGAAGAAGAAAAATACAGGGACTACTTTGAAGCGCTACAGAGTATACTCTCATAATCAACCGGGAAAAGTAGTATGTCACATGTAGTTTGAGCACTGTGCTTACCCATCTAGACTGATCCCGCAGCAGATGGACGAAGAGATTAGAGAGTTCCCGCTCTCGTTTAGGCTTGGATGTGGCCCATGATACCGTCATAAAGCACTCTGCACAGGCTTTCCGCACTCCCCATACACCATCCTCGCACAGTGCTTCAAACCTTGGTAACTGTATAGGAGAAGGACAAGAAATGAAAATGCAAATGTTAATTTTATGATCAACATGGGGGCCGTATGTGACTTAGGGTTGGCCCTTTACATTTTGGGAAGAGTTTTCCTCCTTTTGCCATCCATTCTGACATCCCTGCAAAAAAATTCAAGCTTGGTAATTGCACATTTGACCCAAAGACACACAGACGAAGTCACTTAATTTCTTATCAAGACAGAAACATTATACTTTGTTTGCAGCTTGAAGTTGGCCTTCAACACTGTTAGGAAGCAATCCCTGTAGGAATTGCTCACTCCTAATTTAGTATCCTCAGACAGTGCTTTAGACCTTGTGATGATATATCAGACACATTGAGGGGGGGGGGGGGGGGGGGGACCTGGGATGTTTTGTAAATCTCTAGCCATTTGGGTTCCTCTTCAAATATGTTATGAGAAAATGCAGTGAATTTCCATGGCTGCAAATCCATTAGCTTGCTAACCGCCATTTCATAATATTCTTTGTCTTAGAATTAAAAGGCACCCTTGCAACCCCAGCAATGTGCAGTCTCGCGCTACCTATAACTTTACTGTTTCTCTCATGTTCCAACTTCTCTGGCTCTTAATCAAATTCCCTTCTGAAATTTATCCAGCCTTCCCGAGGTTTACACCATCGGCTCCTGTGCAACTAACAAATTCAATTACCACTACCCTAATGACCCACCGATCAATAGATACCAAAATAACAGCTTTCGTTTGTGTTACTGGTGACTGGAGTGATGTGTATATGAATGTGTCTGCACTCAATGTGCCATCAATAGGACCAGTCAAACCAGAGAAAAATCAATGCAAGGCATAATAGCACGTACAGTAATGCTATTCAACACTGCTTTCAAACCCACACAACTTCCTAAAACGAAGAGACAAGAAAGGACAAATCACTTTCATTAATATCCCTTTTATCACTTTATAGCTTAAGCATTGACAATGGGAGAGTTTAGTTTTAAATGGAAATCTATTCTCTGCTTATAAAGCAGCATTCTGAAAAATGAGCATGCTGCTCCTGGTCAGCTTATTACAGTTACAGAGACAGAGAGAAAAGCACAAGGAAATAAAATACATCCTCAAATATGGAACAGTCAAACTAAAGCTAAATGAGTCCATATCCAAAACATAATTTATTTTTTCAGTAACCAAAAAGACAAAATACAATATAATGGGATTGAACTGAATCAATATTTCCCCCAACATTCCAAATGATATGATGTAAATTAAACCAAAATGTGGTGGTAGTGATAGTGATATCTTTTAGCTAAAATCAAATGCTGCATTTTATATGCCTTTGGCAGAAAGATTTGA
Organism: Strongylocentrotus droebachiensis; assembly: GCA_035222895.1. Lineage (NCBI taxonomy): Eukaryota > Metazoa > Echinodermata > Echinoidea > Camarodonta > Strongylocentrotidae > Strongylocentrotus > Strongylocentrotus droebachiensis. The sequence continues at coordinate 75,094 of JAVYIG010009232.1, read as the reverse complement.
AAACAAAAAAAGTCTCAAAACATGAACAAAACCTATTTTGTCCTTTCCATGATTTAACAATAGAATTCTGCATAACTGACCCACAGGAAGAGACTTTTAAAAGGATTGAATGGGATCCCAAAACAAGACCTTGGGTGCCCTTAGGAGCCTTCAGAAAATGTTTGCATATCATTGCTTGGAGGCTAGACCAATTTCCTAAAATAACACAGAGACATGGGTAATTCATTTGAACCATGTGTGTGTTCATTCTAATTTCAAGGGGAAACAGCGAGGTCAGAGATGAATGGGACAAAGAGGTAGAAGAGTAAAGATTAGAAGAAAAGAAAAAGTCAAGCAAGTGAAAAGACTGAGAATTTAGGATGGAAAAAATAAAGCTCCAGGACATAAATACAAGCTCATGAATATTGAAAAATAGTATAAGTGGTCACTATGTTTGATAAAGAATAATTTATTTAGTTAGTCTTAGTAATAAAAAAAAACACTAGGAGGACCCGTGGAAAATCCACGGGATTCTAGGGGAGGGCCGGGTTTGGGGGGTTAAATAGATAGAGGCCTATGTGCTATCGAAAATAAAATTAGATTATTTTTATGTAGACATTTTTTATAATATATGCTGTTTGACCATGAATGGCGCACCGTAACAAAAACTATGTCAGGTAGGATCTCGATAAGTACGATTTATTTTTATTATTATTGTTGTGTGTAGTTTTCATGAAAAGAGTAAAAAAGCAATTGGATTATGATTTTGTTGGCATTCACAAAATTTGTATAATAATTTTTAAAGTATAGATTTTACGCGAAAAATCGGACGGTTTGTGCCAATATGTAGCAGCCAGCTGCATGCAGTGCACAAATTGACTCGACTGCGCGTGTGACTGTGAGCGTAGAATCCAGTGAACAATTTTTTTTTTTTTCAGGGGCTCGATCTATATCAAATTTTTGGGAAATTTTCGGGGGTTACTTTTTCAAATTTCGGGGGCTCTTTTTTCTTGGGCTTATTTTTCATTAATTTATTTAAGGATAGTTTGTTTAGTTTGGTAGCGTAGTGTTACATAAAAAGGCGTACTTTCTGCGTCCATTTTCTACGACGAAAGTACGCGAATTATTTAAAACATATTAAATTGCTTAAAACCCGTGAGCCTTCGGGGGTTCGGTTCAGCCCTTTGAACCCGTGGACACCACGCATGCACTCAACTCGCTTTGGGCTACCTGACCCCCCCCCCCATACTTTGGAAAACGTTTTAATGCATTGATTTTATGCAAGAACTGTATCATAGTAAAAGTATTATCATGTTTTTAAACGACCATGACGACCGTCCGATTTTCTTGTGAAAACGTTACTTTGAAAAATGATTATCGAAATTCAGTATACAACTATGTCTATGCATGGTTAGAATAATCACAATCTAAGCTCAGGTTTCATACCTGTATTCACGAAACTATATTGAAATCGGGGCAATAATAGCAATTTCAGAGTGTTGTTTACTCTCCTCACACCATGTATCATGTGCACAGGCCTAGCTACTCCGGTCACCGCTACTCCAGGCTCACACACTCAGCTCCGAAATCACCGGCGATCGACAGCAGCGCTCAGCTGCAGTGGCAATACACCACACGTGTGTACGTGTGGACTCAAGGCGTACTATCACATCTATTTGCGCTATTATTGTTGTGATTTCGATGTAGTTTTCATGAAAAGACCAATAAAACAGAAGCTTGGACTATGATTATGTTGTCATAGATCACAAAATTTGTATAACTACTTTCAGAGTAAAGATTTTACGCGAAAATAGGTCCATGGTTTGCGCCAGTTGTAGCAATCGCCTCGACTCGAATCGACTGTACTGTGTGCATGTGTGTGACCTGAACGTGTAATACACGTACACTATGGGCGCCTGGTCTACAAACTAATATCTTATTGTAAGACGCCTTACTCGACGAACCACGCACCCGTTGCAATAAGATTTGCTACACCCGTTGACGCGAGTGGATTTTCGTTTATCGTGTCTCTCTTTGTCTCTCTTTGATAATTAGACAGAGGGCGGGTGCACGCCGTATCGACTCGCTCTCACGGGTTCGTCGCCTCCTTGCACTCCACCACGCTCGCCGATCTCTCGTCCGCCCGCCCTCCCCGGCACCCCGAAACCGCGTTTAACGGCATGGACGTCGATCGCTGGGTCGAGGTGGCACGCGGGTTACGGGAGACAGGCCTCGTGGAATTGTGCCACCGTTCCCGCGCCACGGCGGAGGCGAACGGGGTCGGGGAAAGACGTTTTTGAGGAACCGTTTTGCCCCGTTTTGGACCCCCCGCGGCGATTTTGCGTATTAATAATATAGATTGTGGGAGGGGTGGCAGATGCATGATCAGGAGCAGTTGCATGTTTGCTATCACTATACAACAGCTCAAACTTTAAGTTGGTTCTTTTTGTGAAAATGAAATCAAGTCTGATAATTTGTAGCTGTCTCAAGATCAATCTAGCAATGACAAAAACATTTTTACTGTCTTCATCAAAATCTATGTCAATCTGTTCAAGTTTGGGAATACCCAGTTTTCTTGTAAAAAGAAGGCAAGGAAATCAGAAATAGCCTGCTCAACCTGACACTGGTACCACATCTGTGTCTGTCCCAATCTTACTCAGGGTATTGACCCCTTACTATTTTTTTTTAAAAAGTGCTGCATTTTGTGGAATGCCAACCTTGCATGCCTGCCCAAGGGAGCCACGTTTTCATTACTGATTGAAAAACGGTGGAATGTTTGTTTTATGCAAATGACAGTCAAATATGTTCTTGACTGGACCTTACTGGACTGACCACAAGCCAGGGGTCAGGTTACCTTCTCAGTGGTCATGGTCAATCTCACTAATGGACACCCAAGATATGAAGGCAAGATAAGCTGGTATTAAACCAAAATGTCACTCTAAGCAGAATTTAAAAGCTTAAATTTTGAATAATGCAATTGATTTGTTAACAAAAAAAGAATCTGACAAAATGTTTTTACAGAAGATCATTTATAGTACGGCACTGACAAAATCATATTGCACAGGAAATGCTTTTTCCTAAGAACTGATACAAATTTGCCATTTCATACTTATTTGGGGGATATTTTTGTTATACATTTATACATTTTATACACTCATGTTTTAGAAATTCTTACCAAAAGTTTCTCAGTTGCTTCCTCTCCAACAACACTGCAAATGTCACCAAAGTTGGCAGCACAGACCTTTTATAAGAACAAAACAATTCCAAATCAATATAAATGATGTTGAAAATATAAGGCAGCATTTTCTGTCATCTAAAAATATTTAAAAAAAATCATATACCAGAATTAATTTGAGAAATATATCAATGGGGTAGGCCAAGCAGGAATTACATAAATAAATGCCTCTGCCAAGTACTTTCATAGAGGAAGCTTATTATAAACTTTAACTTCAGCATTTAAACCACATGAAATTTTATCTCACAGCTCTTTAATACTAACCAGTTTCATGCAGATTTTTTTTGCTATGACAATATCAAGGAGAAAAAGGATATGGTCAAATTATACCTAGCAAAAACATTTCCTCATGGGCTTGTATCAATAATACATCTCTTAAGAAAACAATATAGGAGGAAGTATAAACTAAAATTTGAAATGTGTGAAAGTGGTTGCTAATCAATAGTATGGTGTGAGGTGATGATGAAAAGAGTTTCACATCCTTTTTCCTGAGCTATTGGCACATGTGCTTGAGAAGCAGAAATGGGTACTGGAAATAATGAACATATCTGACATTTTTATGGATGAGAAGTGGCATGACAAAGAGCTTCACTATCCAGTGGATTCCATTTCACTTTCATTCACAAATAGGCCTGGGAATTCTTAAAGGTAAATGCATATTAAATACACATTTTTGTTTTGTAATATTAAAAATCAAAGAGGATTACTCACATATAGACAATGGTACTAAAGCAAGATAATTCAACATCAGTAACTACACAGAGTACATCATTTAATCCCTTCAAACACAACTACAAAGCTGCCAAACTACATTTAAATTCCAAACCCAACTGATTCTGGGCGATCAGGGATTTAGGGTGATTATTATTATTTGTTGTTATGGGGGGGGGGGGGGTCTATTGTCAATCTGGTGTCTGTCATGTTGTTGTGGCTAGAGTATACTACATGCAGATTTATACAACTCACCTTTCGTATATGAAATAAACTGTCTTTGCACAATTCAGTAAACTGGGGTAGAAAGTAGTTCTCCGTTATGTCTTTGCCAACGAGAGGTGCAACTTTGCTCATCAGCTATAAAAAAAAGAAATGGGTAGAATACAGAAAAGAAAAAAAAATGAAGACAGGGAGAGAGAGAGGGATGAATATGAAAATGAGAAAAGGATTTGGGTAGAGAGCAGAAAAAAAAAGAATTTGGGTTAATTATTTATATTGGAATATCTTTAGGCCACTAAATGATAGTAACACATTTTGAAAGCACCAAGTCCTAAATCGGGTGAAAGCATTCTCCTTCACAAGCCTCATACAAAAATTAGTTACTTGTAAAGTGAAGAAACTGCAACAAATATAGAGTTCACACTGTATCAAAAATGATTTAATGAAGATACAATGAACTTTTTCTCCTTTCAACAAAACAAGTCTTGCCAAGCATTAACAAAGCCCTCTCTCTTCAGATTCACTGGAGAGACCTATCTTTCAGCTTCAATGAGAGATTCAAATTCAAGTTTTGAGCTCCACAAGCTCCTGAATAAATTCAAGTTGCTTATCGTAGAAAGCGGTTCTTTGGATTGCATGGCAAAATGAAAAGGGCATATGGAGAGAGGCCGATCGGAGGCATCTGTCAACGATGGGTGCTGTATGTCGGTCTTTGGGGAGGCCTTAATTATGGATAATACTGGCAAAATAAGCTCTGTGGTACTTAGACCAGCATTATTAACTGCTCAATGAACGCAATTACACGTCTCCCTCTCCTTCTGGAGGGCAACATGAATGATGTAGACAGACATGGGGATACCTATTTTTTTAGATCTTGACAGAAATGCATAGATAATAAGACTACAAACATGCATGAAAGAAATAAAAGTAAAGCTGCCATTTTCTTACAATGGAAAAGGACAGCAGGTCATGCTTAGTAGAAGTTGATTTTGCACTTAAAATAGGAGTCAATACAATATTACATAAAATGAAAGGTTTACAAACATTACTGAGACCTGTGACCACTAACCAATCATGATTTCATTGATTTGAATTAAAAAAGATGAGTATGACAAAGGGAACAAAATAATTGTTTTCTTTTCAAATTAACAATCATCTCACAAGCATAGATTGCATTTATTTTCCCCAACTAGAAAAACAATGCTGAATACATCATGATTTAAGGAGAAGGCTACAGAACAATGCTTACATTGCAAACTTCTACTCCAATTTTCATAATTGAATCTTCGTGGCTTGGAGCAAGACGACGCGATGCTCAGCTCGAACAGGCAGGTAGTGGTAGATGTAATAAGTATCCACCAGGGGAAAAACAGAATAGTGAGATTGTTTTGTGAAAGACACAATCTCACTACCCATGTCTTTCACCCAGGGAACACCGATTCTGTGAATTGTAATCATGGAATGAAGTATCGCAGGCAAGGTTCCAATCCAGACAAAATTGTGGAGATGCCTTTTTTTTCTTTCTGCTGGTGTAGCCGGCATTATGCAGGATTATAGCACTGGGAGAGTGGATGGACGTTGAGGCCTTTGCAGTGGTGGCTTGTTTGAAGAACACAGCCTGGCTGTAAATATACCAGCTTGATGTAATGGCTGTACAATGAAATCATATTGCACCTCTCCATGTCATTTTCAAAGTATACAAGATCCTTTCCATATATCTTGATCAGTGGTTCCTTTTTCTTCCAGTTCAATCCCAGACAAAAATAGCACATGATAATTATTCAAATCAGAAGTGCAAGTCTATCTTCCCCCATTTTAGGCATTTTGATGTCACACAAATTCTTCAGAATGAAAAAACAGGTGATCCAAATGAAACACTTAAATGCAAGGCAATGTTCCTGACTAGTTCCAGTAGCGTCCTCATCAGATGCAAGCAAGAAAACAGAAGAAGTCATTTGCAGTGAAAGCAATGCACTGTTCAAACAAAGCAAGGCAGCAGCTCATTTTTATGAGTAGACTATCGGAATGCAATGTCCTCTCCTTCTCAGAACATACACTCCCATGGACTAAATGTGACCTCAATTTCTCAGTCCTCATCCACTAAAATGCTGGAGAATACTCATAAACGCCTCCTTGTCCTCCATGTGAAAATGAGAAAGTGGTAGCAGTGAGCACATCTGCATGCATCTCTCCTTATGGCTGGCTGGCTGCAATGCCTTTGTGTGCATGTGTGTGTGTGGCATGTACCCTGTGAGGGTCCTATGTGATAAGTGTGCTCTTGCCCCTGTAATGCTTGTGTGTGTGTTATAAAGTGAAAGTGTGTTTTTGTGTGCAGCATGCAAGTTTGAGCGGGAAAGATTTTGGGTGCATGCATATCAGCTGTGCAGGATTGGAGCCCAGGCAAGTGAGAGTTATGTGTCTCCAACATAATACACACACCACACACCACACACAGATGTTGGTGTGTGAATAATTCATTTTTTTATGCAAGATTTTTCTTATCTTTTGTTCTATTCAAAGGCCATCTTCTATAAAATCAGACTCCAATGATACGCTCATGCGCACACATCTGCAAGAAGCCTTAAAACATCGCCGCCTGAGCTCAATCATCCATATGATAAATTGAATGAGAATATATTCAAGAGAGAATTAATGACTTGATTTACAATGTCTCAAGGCGACATCGTATTTCTTAGAATTAACAAAAAAAGAAATGTATATACTGAACCGAAGGCAAAGACAAAAATAGAAGGAAGGGCTTCATGTTTATAAAATTTCATTTCTAAAATGCTTTATGCCTCAAATTAAGAAAAAGAAAAATAAAAAAAAATCAATTTCAGATCCATATTCAAAGTTACAGCATTTTCTAAAATCGCTATTTATGATGTGAAAATAAGATAGATTTTCCCATCATACATTTGCAAAGATAAAATTGGACACTGGATACTTCCATTCCATTTTTCAAATGTCAAGTCACAGACTTATAAAATATTGACCCACATTTAGAAATTTCAGGCATTGTTTTCATGAGTTGGTTTTTCTACATTGAAACATAACATAATTAACTTCCAAATTATGAAAGCTTTAAACAAAAATTGTAGGATGAATTTCTTCCAATTTCCCTCCTCTTTAAAACAAATTAGTTGTCAGTTAAATACAAGGACAAATTTGAATTGTACTTGTTTATGTGGATTCAGATCAAGCACATCTGTCATCGAAACTCCCAAGTAACAACATATCTTCAAGTTTAATAAAAAAATGTTTCCTTCAGACATTTGGAAACAATCATGTTCCAAAAACGAATGCATAACTCGCAACCAGCCAGCACAGCATCCCCATCTTTCTCCAGTCACATAATATCCTAGAATAACAAAGTTTGTTGAGACTGTAATAGAAAACATCAGACAGCGTACTGATTTGACTGCGTGACCTCCTCCCTCTCTATCTCTCTCCTCTAAACCCAGTTCAGACTAACAAAAATTTAATTTTAAACAGAGTAGAGTTCATACAAGACGTTTTTAATCCTGTGTCGTATAATGAAACAAATGGAGGTTTGAGCATCGTTTTGCACTAAGAATCAGGGTCCCATTCTCTTTTGAACATGCTGAAAACTATACTGTGCGGGGCTTATCATGAGCCTGCACCAATGAAAGAGATGCCAACCCTATAGGATGGCTGTCAGTAACATTTACCACATTTGTCCGTAACAAATGGGGGTCTTTCCGTAACGCAAGACACTGCAGCATAATTTTCGCGGAAAACGTACACAAACACCCAATCACTCTTACTGCATTTCGAACCTAGCATTTTTAAGTCCAAAATAAAGATGTGCATAAAAACGTTTTTTTTAATCTGTTTGCAGTCAAAGGATCTCCTCCTTGGGTACTCGCTCTTTTGAGTGAATCCATGATAATATTCAGGAAGAAAACACCTCGTTCAAGCGTCGAACGGCAAATTCAAATCCACAGTCAAACGGCAGAACTCGTATCCTACACACGCACGCGTACACTAACCAGTACCACAGACACACCAGCCCAGGCCGCTAGGCCCGGCGTTCATGAACAACAACACACCGTATACCGCACTGCAATGCGCCCGCTGAATCACCGAAGTCTTCGCTACTATACTTTGAATGGGTATTGCGGGCGCCGCGCGCACGATCATCCACCACCATGCTCCCCAAAAAAATGCACGACTGCACGTAGTATACTAGTATGGCCGTGTCGTTTCGGAATTTAACAAGATGGCGGCGGACGGACCATGTGCGCGAAAGTGTCTATCCAGTGTAGTCAAATTCAGTGAACTTAGTAGATGCGTGCGACATGCAGCCCTGTGTACGGAGGCTATGTGATAAGGCGGCATTCGCTATAATGTACTTTTATTTATCGCTTCCCCGTAACATTTTGATTGTTTACCGTAACGCCGTAACAAGAGCATTAAAACCGTAACAAATACGGCGAAACCGTAACGGTTGGCATCTCTGCAATGATTGGCTAGCTGTCATGTCAACTGGCCTCTCCACTGGCCTCTCCACAATTACTTTTTTTATGCAATATTTCTCTAATCTATGTTTTAATCCAGTGCGCACGCCCCTTGCGCTGTACAATTCTTGTATACATGACGCTTCTTTTAACGACTTACATATAAATTTCCCCTAGTGTGAATAGGTCAGCAATCTCACACATCTGATTCCCACACATTGAAATTGATGGGAGTGCACTTTGGCACTGCCACGCTGGAGCTGATAAACTACACGTAGTCTGCAGCATAAGACTCTATACAACACTTAAAGATAACGTTGAGTTCTGATCATGCGATTGCATTGTGAAAGGAGCGTTGTGGAATCGACCAGAAAAGGTTGATTATCTAGCATATTTATGTACAGCACTGGAATCATCAAATTTATAAGAAAGTTGACACAGTCTTGGTATAGTAACAAGGACTGTACACAGATAGATGTGACTACACAAACATGTGGCATAAACATCGGGCCTCATTTTAAAGCTGTTTATACTTATGATGGTGAATATGAAGGCATTTGAAGAGCCATGCTTTTCAGGGGACATTTTTACTCTGATGTTCTTCCACACTTGCATAATAATACTAACGCTCACAAATTATTTTTCACCTCTTCCCAGAACTCAACCTTCTCTTCAAACACAATCCCATACAGCCAGGGACCAAGACCTACTCGGTCAGTCTCTGGCAGTGTCAGGAGCCGCTATAGTACAAAGCCTAGGCTATGGAGTGCAGTAGCCAGTGCAGTCTTTGTAGTCTTACAACTCAACTCAACTCGGACACTCTGTTACATATAACAACCAACAGGGGTTTGTGTTTGCAGACTATCGCTAATAAGAGTAGCCCACCTCCCTTGATATCGCAATCACTTCTCAAACATTCCAATACCAGGCCAGGATACAATGCTGCATATCATTAGCAACGTTGGGGTGGGGTAGGGTGGGGTGGGTAAGGAGTAGGCGAATTCTTGAGGTCCGGAGGGCAAGATGATAATTCAAATTTGATAAACCCTTCTATTTTTTTCTAAAGCAAATAATTGGTGGTCTAATTGATCTTTAAAATATTTTTCTCATTGTTTTCCAAGACTACAATGGACTTAACAAACATTGATTTCAATCACAAAATTTAATTTCAACAAAATATAAGTCAAATTTGAATTGGCAATCCTGGGACCCGTCTTGCACAGTTACAATTTATTAAAATAGATTGCAACTTGATATCGATCGCAACTCTGTATTAAAAAAAGCTTATCACTTAGCAATTTATGGGAGGACTTGCGAAGAATCTGAATCAATTCTAACACTATCCCAGGTTACAATCCTAGAATTGTAAATGACACTTTGTGATAAAAATGTATGGTAGAACACACCATATGTTGGTGCTCTACAAGGTTTAAACAAGATTAAATATTCACCATAAAGAAATTCAACCATGTAACATCATGATACACTGGTGAACTGCTTTGCATTACAGCTTGTAATCATCAGATAAGTACAACAATCAAACTATTGACAGAACAACATTAACAAAAGACTGATCACATTTATCTTTAATTTACAGACACAAATATTCAATTACACATTTTGTTAATGGTTACAACCATCTCTATATCTTATTGGAACGGATTCGCAAAGATATCTGAAAATGGATGAGAGAGGCAAAAGGAATGGCAAAATGAAAGAATGTAGACTTACTGCAACAGCCTCTGTTCTGTAGTCATCTGAACTGTCTTGACTGGACAACTGGACAATGACTGGACACACCTGATCTTCCATGTCGTGTCTCCCTACTAACTCCTGTTCTAGTAAGACTAGCAATGCCGCTTGACTTGTCTTCCGAACCTGTAACAATGAACAATGAGAGCAGTTTGAGCAACATATTTTCTAAGCTGAAATTAAACTAGGCAGAACATTTCACACATTACATACTATAATCATAACACATCCAACTCCATTTCTTTTAATCAGATGATATATTCCAATGAACAATTGGTGCACATTATCTATCTCAGATTAAATTATGATTATAATCAAACCGGTACATAAAAAAAGAAAAAAGAAAATAGAAAAGAAAAAAGATATTTTACTGCTATAAAATAACCATGAAACAATACAATTGTACGAGGAGAAAATGCCTTTGAATCTTCCATTTGCTCATAGGCATTGAACAAGTAAAATCTCATGCAGGAGCAATATTTCTACACGGATAGATGAACACAATCTTGAAGGCTACACACACTCCAACACACAACAAGGAGCATCTATCAAACGCAAGAATCCATCTTAATTCAAGGCCTGATCGCTCTGCCAGACAGCCAGCGCCATTTTCTAAAGGGGGTTCAAAAAGTTAATGAGATGCATCGCAAGCATATTCACTGCATCTCTGGTAGAAAGATATTGAGAGAGCCTCCCGAGAAGGGAGAATTAATCTCCTCAGACATTCTACGACCGCCGAAATTGGCCGCGGGCTAAATTGAGTCATTCTTTTTCATCATTCCTTGGAGTAAATCCTGTTTATCCATCATGGAGGACAGCCCCTATGTTCTGCTAGAGCGCGAGTGTTTAAGAGGACCTCCATCAGGGGGTAGACGATGGGCCTGCTTTATGACGCACTTTCGAGCTGCACTGCAGGAATATTTACCATACTAAACCAACCGCTGGAATATATCGGGGAATATTTCCCCGCTCGTGGCAGAGAAACTCATGTTTTGCTATTCATGTCGTTATTCAAACACCCACTTCCTCTAAAGGCAATATCCAATATTAATGCATGTGTTAATGCCATACTTTCGTCACATCTGCTCCACACATTAAGCATTACGCTTGAAAACAACTCAAATGTGACGTCAGTGACAGCTATTTTTTCTCTAGTTTTGCTTTGTCTGGCATAAAATCATGTTAATTATGAAGCTGGATGGAGAAATAGCAATCTGCATCAAACTGATATAACAAATGCATTATGTTCAACTTTAATGACACTGATATCATCTACATCCATTGAACTGAGAGTGTCGGCTTCAGTCTTCATTTTTATGTTCACTCTATATTCTGTGAAAACAGAAGAGTTCAGAGTTTTCTGTGCTTTTTATAAAGCATTTAAAGTCGACTCCAACAATCAGCAAGAAGATGAGGCAGTTGCTCTTTTATTCTTTTAATATAAATATATGAAATTTCCTTCCTTCCAAAAAAACAATTTTTTGATGTTATGGGCCATTGATCTTGAATTTCATATACACATATTTTGGGGTAGCTTATTTACAATTTCTAACTTATTTTAGCACTCCGGGTATTTGTAATGATTTCATTTTGATTTTGTATCTTTTGCCAAATAAGTGTGAATTGAATATACTTTCAGTCTGATATCCCCTTCCCCCTTAAATCTGCAATAGTGCTGCACCATCTAGGATGCGACTAGTTTTATTAGCGCGGAATGAGGCAGATTTATTTTGCGACAGATGTAACCAGCCACATGCTGGGGGGAGGGCTAAGGGTGAGGTCATGTTGGGATTTTTTTAAACAAGAGATTGCTTTCTTTGCGCCATAATTCTAATATTCTCAGCGATGAAGATGTGATTATATCACAAATAAAGATGTAACATTTTCTAAACCTTTTGTCAAATCCAGATTCATATTGATCAGAAGAAATGAGATGGTTGACTCACAAAGTTTTCATGATTGGATAGAGTGATTTCAACACAGTAATCTAATGGTATGTTTATGCTCAACTTTTTCTGGCCAGAATCGGGCATCTGTTACGCGTTTAGTTCAAAACACAGTTGCGTCCTTTCTCATTTTTGTAGAATCACCGAAGAACGGCGATCACGATCACCAATCGTAAGCTCACAAAAAGGTGCGTTTATGATCGGCGATGCTGCAAAATCAGCGATTCTAGGAAGCATAAACGCACAATCATTTGAAAACGCGTTTAAATGGGGTCAACGCACTGACCTCTAGTGGGTCTAAGTAGCATGCGCAGTGCAGGTTTGCGAATCCAGCTGCAAGGCCACCGAAGGCCACCAAGCTAGAATTGCCTGGAGGAGCCAGAGAAGTGAGCATAAACAGTACAACATGGAACTGGGATTATGATGAGAGTTTCAGATCGCTCATTCTACCTTCAAAATCAAGCATAAACACACCCTTAATCTCATGTCTTTGTTATTATTTTGTTGTGAAAGCAAAGCTTTTTATACTATATAGTTAACAATGGAATTATTCATACCCATTGTACATTTCATGTATTTTTTAATATGGATTGGTTGAATTGGGGCCTTTGTTGAATACTTTTAGATAGAAGCTTTAATATGTCACTTGCTCAAGAAACATAAATCAGGACAAATCAATTATTTACATACTTTAGAAATGACAAAACTTGGCAAGGGTCTAGTATGAATAATTTAGTTGATATCCAGAGCTCTTGAAGAGCTTTCTGGTGCTAAATTGTTCACCGCTCTGGTGTTATTTTCTTTTCACCGATTCACATGATGAATCAAATTATACAAATAAGATAAAGAACAGAACAAGAACAGAACATTAAAAAGGTATCCCATTACAATGGGGGGGGGGGGGTAGTTCAGAAGGGATTTCCCCTTGGCTAATGAGCTCATGCATGTACAACAGGACTGATAAACATGAATTTGATTTATGCATCTGTTTATCAACATGACAAGGTTTTAGACAACATTCATAAAGCATATCTTATCAACATAGCATGTGACATGTAGACAAAACAATAACATATATATCTTTATAGGGGATGGTGGAAAATTACTTGAAGAACTAATCAGCAGATGTAGCATTCAAAGAGAGAGAGGATTCCTTTTTTATTGGCAGGTAGATAGATTAGTGACTGCATAACACTTTTCCGCAATATCAAATGTTAGCTTGAGAGAGAGAGAGAGAGAGAGAGAGAGAGAAAGAGAAGTTCATCGACTTTAGAAAAGTTCAACATTTCAACCTGTCTGGTAGTAGCCATTTCTCTAGTATCTCTAGAATGGACAGTCAAGGCTTGAACTGATCACCAGACACAATCTAAATTCTATGAATTTCTGAAACAATCACTGAAGAAAAAAAATACACAGTGAAAGGAGAGAGATTTTGCTTGTGAAAAGAGTGGGATTTTGTTTTTAAAGTTTCAAAAGAGCTCTGTAGAAAATACAAATTACTCTCAGAATTGGACAGAAGAAAAGTGCACATAAATTTAGCAGCAATGTAACCTGACTAGAAATACAACATAATAATGTGAGCATTGTTTTATAGGGGAAGGGGAAGTGGAAAGTGCACATTTCAGGGGAAGGGGAAGTGGAAAGTGCACATTTCAAGGGAGGTGGAGGGGGTGTAGATGGGCAAGCAGCTTCTACAGGGGTGATAGTGAGCACTAAAAAAAAATAGTTTTTTTGTTTTCCCCTCAACCACGCCCCCCTTGAGTAAAAAAAAGAAAAGAGGATTCGCAGGGAAAAAATGGCATCTAACAACATTCCCCCTTTTCGAGTAAGAAAATTGGGGAAAAAATATGGCAAAATAGGGAAGAATAGAGAAAATAAGAGGGAAATCGGGATAATCAGGATAAAATAGGGAAGAAAAAAAAAATCTGGATTTTTTAATTTTTTTTTTAAAATCGGGAAGAAAAAAAAATCGGGAAAAATAAAAAAAATCTGGAAACCAATTTAAATCAGGTTTTTATCAGGCCTGCTTCTATGACAACATAGATAGTGACAACATAGTAGCTGGGGGGAGAAGGAAGAGAGAATATAACATATGTTTGAGGGGGGTGGGGTGGGGAGGTGGTATCTATGGCAACTCCTCCAGGGTCCTCCTCCACCACACTGATGACGATGATGACTACATACCTGGTTGTTTGTATCGGTGAGGTAGCGCACCACTGTGGGTAGGATGTAGTCCTGGATGGTGGATGGGAAGAGATGCTGGTGCTCGTGGCACAGCATCGCGATGTGCGGTATCTGCTCCATCAGTTCGGCTCGCACCATCGGCTCTGTAGGAATATTCATGAGAGGGAGGGAGGATGGGTAGGTAAGTTAACGCCTTCTCACCATCAACAAGCAAAAGGTTTAACCCGTTCGCATTTTTAAGTACTCTAAAGGATGTTCTGCATCTGCAAATGGTGCCCCAGGAAGGGCTTCAAGAATTAACAACTAGCATTACAGGAAAGGTTTAATCTTTTAATATGACATGTCCCTTCCTCTTTCATGTTTTTTTAAAAACTGGGTATAGTACGAATCGTGAACAATGTTTCCTTGAACCTTCCTCTAATAAAGGGATCAATAGCTCTAATCAACATGTAACCCATTTCCAATATGGTTTCAAATTTCACTAAGCACCGAAGAAAAAAAACACCCATAAACCTACTTAGTATGTATTGTCTGAATTTGATCATTATAATGATTACCTGGGTTTTTTTTAACACATGCATAGCATAATCACATGTTTTGTTAGGACAGGTGAATCAAGAGCAGGGCAAGAGTGGTCTGCAGCCAAAGAATCTTGTCAATGTGAATACATAAAACAAAATTCCATTTCTCAGTCTCTGGCTGCGTCAGAAGCAGCTATAGTACATGGTATATGGAATGCAGTAGAGATAAAGTCTCCAGGGGAAAAAATAATATTTATTTTTCGGGGGCTACTTTTTCATTAACACTTTAAAAGTTGTTTAGCATTGAACTCTATGCAAATTCACAGGGGCTCTTTTGGGCATTGCGGGGGCTATTTTGCCCAGAGCCCTCTTGTATTTTTTTTCACTGAAAGTCTCTATAGTCTTACAGTTAAGACATTTTTCTGCTACACATACAACTGGCAAGGGATTATGGCGGAGAGCCAAGTCAGCATAACCACCATCTTAACTATCAAGAACTACCTGCATATGTACAGTCATCAGGCTACCACTACCAGTTCAAAAGCACTAATCCTCGACATTGGATCCCTCTCAGCAGGAGTTTAAAGATATTGTTCAACAAATCAAAGGGTAAGCAAAGGAGCATACTTCCTGTTTGTAAATGTGAAGTGTACTGTAACACTTACTATCAATAATGATTAACATCTTAGTCCTACACAGCATGAACAAAAAGCACTAGACATGATTAAATGTCCTATTTTAAAGGTAGAAGCATCTACTGAAACTTCTGAGTGTATTCATCTGTGCGACTAATTGATATAGGAAGTTCTGATACAAATGAATGTCACCGATTGTATTCCATTTGATTGTTCATTACATATTATATTCTGCAGTGTAGGCACAATAGAAGTGTTCATCAATTCCATGTGTTTCTCCAAGTTACTTTTCTGCCCAAAATTCTTAAAACTGATAGTATACTGCATCTGTGTACAGTGGACACTCGTTATAACGAGGTCCTTGGACCAAAGGAATTACCTTGTTATATCAGGGTATTAAAACAAAACAATATAAAGAGCTGGGACCAGCAAAATCACTTTGTTATATCAGAGCGCTTTATACCGAAGTTCCAATAATTTTTTTCATAATGTAATATTTCCTCAAGCTGAAAATTATTGTCATGACAGTGAATATTACATCATGATAAGTCATTTCATAAGTCATCATTTCTTCTTCCGCCCGATTATAGATTTTCTTTAGTCATATGTCCAAACACCCAATTCCACTTTCATGGTCTAGTAATGAATGCATAGATGCATACTAACCGATATCTTCCGATAAGTGACTCATAGCTTCTAACCCGGCTTCCCGATCATCTTCATTGTCGCAGACCATTCTCAGGGTGTCCAGTAAGCCACGAGCAACCATTTGTCTGCAAAGAGAGAAAAACGAATAAGATTATAAAAAGGGTGACTAGTAACAGAACTGAAAATAATTTGAAACCCACAGAACAGCACTGAATATTTTTAACAAGACATTTATGCTTGTAACCAACTCATGCATGAAATATTGCGAATTGAAATATGATTAGGTTATAAGTATGTCATATAGGCTGGCAAAAGAAAAGAAAAGCTGACGCAGAGAAATTATTTCTTATAATCTTAACTATCAAATAGGAACTCAAAGGAAATTGCTAGAAAGTACAACTTGGACATACTAAGTACATTATGATTAATGGAATAAAAGGAAATAAATGTGGATTAGAACACATGAGAGGTGAATTGCTCATTCAATATCTCACCCTTTTTTCACCCTTTTAAGTGCCTGAACTAAAACTAGCTAAAACCAACTCAAAGTAAATTGACAGAAAGTACGACTTGGACATACTTAGTACCGGTAAATTAATGAATACCGTTAAAAAGAAATAACAATATGTACATTAGAATGCATGAGGGGAGAATTGCTCATTCAATATCTCACCCTTGTTTCACCCTTTTAAGTGCCTGTCAATAAATCACAGATCATACAAGTTTTGATTGGTATATTCAAGTATCAAATCCAATTACGGTACACAGCATCAATTGTACTAGAGGAAATTAAAGTGAGAAATGATGAAGCCCTCGCAGAGCTTCAAGTTTTGAGAGCAAATATTGACATACTATTCTCAGATAGAAAGGGGGGGGGGGGTATTGAGCGATGAATTGGTATATGTAGATTAATGTGTAATGTATTTGTCTAGCACTTGGCTTCAGTCAACTCAAGACCATATTAATGGGGATATTTCATGCCTACAGTAGTTATAACCGACATTGCATGATTGAGCAGGACAAAAGAGAAATTGAAAACTTCAGGAGTACATATCAATTTTTTGTAAACTAATGTCATCACAATTATGTCGTGAAATATGTAAGTGTTCCATATTTTACTATTTATGATATTCAATATTTCCTACTTTCCTTGAAGAAAACTAGGCCTTATTACATCTAGAAGAAAGGCAAAGCAAAAGAAAACTGGGTCTTTTATTACTGAAATGGATACATAAATGCAAGTTCTTTTGAAAGTTGGGAAAATATATCACGATTTGTTTTTTGTAAGGTATTGAAAACTACTTGATTTTTAATTTTTTTAAATGAATATCTATGCCTAAAATTAATTTGTCTCTCGGAAACTACGGATTGAACATCTCAAATCTAAATTCTTCCAAACAATTTTTTGAACCATTATTCTTCATCATTAGTCATCACGCAACATATGTGGCAAAAGACCCGTTCACTAACATATTCAAATTTATGGATATTTCTTTCCTAGGGACCTATGACGAGTTATCCATTAACCTTGTTAATAATAAATGAACTACAATAATCAAAATCAAGACTGCATATATATGTCTTGTTGCTATACCAGGCAAGCCACAGACAGGCTTTCAGATCGTCAAGAACAACCTTTATTTAAAAAGTATGCATAAACTTAGAATATGTTAGTAAACTGGCCTATTGAAGAATGGTCTATACTGAAAAGGGCATATAGATTCCCAGGATATCCTATGACTGCCTACCAGACTACCCTCCCTTTAAACATTGAAATGTAAGCAACTGCATACTTGAGGAAGGTTGACCTATGACCTCCGCAATAACAGCCAGCACACTCAAAGGATAATCCTAACTAGAGGGCTCAACCTCAAAAGCATGGAAAAGGCAAGTGAAAGATTGCTTTAGATGGTGACTGGTGAGGTCCAGTTTGGCAAAATGGAGGGAAATACTTCCTTGCATCTAACCGTGTAGGATCCATAACCATATGGACGGACCTCCATGTAATTGTAGACCTAAAGTCATTTGAATACAAAGATAATCCTATGCTCCTTCCACATGGACTGTCCTGTCCGGCAATGCACTTTGTATTGCACTTTCATAGACAATTTTTTTTTTTTTTTTAAATCACAATTTCCATACAATGAACAATAGTGGGTAGTTTAAGGGATTTGAGTAAGTGAAACTGACAGTCATTTACTTCATTTTCTTTTCAAAATTGAGTCTGTAGAGGGAGACTAAACAGTGAACCCAGCAAAAAGTATTGAAAAGAAGGAAATTCTGAAGAAGGACTCACATGACCCCCTTTTTAAGGTCATGACCTGGCTGAGGTGAGCAGCTGGTAAATGCATTCTATTCAATCCACCATAAAAAACCAGCCATCTCAAGATGGGAGGAGAGTGAGTGATTAGATTACAAGCAGCATGTGAAAGGAACTGTTGAAATCGCCTTTCAATTGCATTCTTGAACTGGAATAGAAAGCCTTAACAATAGAAGAATTGAAGTTTGTAGTGCAGAAATGAGACCTAGTTTTAGTTTCTATTCAGGGTACGCTATTCAGAGACTGGTTGGTCTCCAGAAAAGACATCATTATAAGTAGGTGGGTCTACGATCAGCAAAGGCACTACTTGCCCAATGATTCAATGCAAACAAAAATGTAGACCCAATCTTGTGCATTTGAAAATAATTCATCTGTGCCCACCTTCCCCAAAATATTAATATGTCCCCCATTTCAAGTCATCAGAAGTGCTTTTCACCAATTGCCAAATTTAAAGGAATGGACAACAGAAAACTAGCCTTTAAGTACATTACCATGAACACATGTTCAACTTTCTAACTAAACTATAGCTCTAGGTTATTGACAAACTTATTCAGATTTAAGAGAAAACTATTGGACATACAAAAATATAATAAGGTACAAAAAAAAGATGTTATTCATTCCAACCCGAATCCCCCCAACCTCCATACACATACACGTACACATTTTGGGAATCAACATTATATGAACTCAAATACATTAAAAAATTGTGTATGTTTGTACATTAAAAACATGCATGGAAGCCTGGATCTAGACTAACAACTAGACAGGAATGGTTATGAAGATGAGGGTGACCTTCAGATTGTCAAAACAAGTAGGATGAAGAAAAAAAGGAATAAAAGATGCAGGATGCAAGTGGGAATCTTTGCCTTGAATACTGGTGTGCACAAGTTAAAGGTTAAAGGATAAAGAGATGGGGAGAGTGAGACAGAGGAAGAGTGAGATAGAGAATGATAGAACTAGAAGGGGGAAGTAAAAGAGGGAGACAGAGGGAAGAGAGAGAGAGAGAGTGATAGAAGAAAACGATGAAGATGGGAGGATAGTGTGAGATAGAGAGAGAGGAGAGAGAGAGGAGATAGAGAGAAGAGGAGATAGAGTTAGAGAGAGAGAGGAGATAGAGAGAGCAAGAGAGAGAGAGAGAGGGGGAGAAAGAAAATTGTTGTTCTAGATCCTCAAACACTGACCGATTGGAATAGATAAAGAGAGCGAGAGAGAGCAACAAATATGCATTTTCAAGCATATCCTTCACCGAGGCTTGTTTTCTGTTGGATTTCTGCTGAGGCATATTATAATGGCTTGTGACAAGAGCCTTGCACAAGGGGTCCAATAATAATCGGCCTACTGCTGGGGACGCAGATGGCAGTGAACGCATGGGAAATGCATGGAGCGGCAAATGAGGGTATAGAAAGGGCATGGAAAGTGGGGTACTAATCAACTCTAAGAGGAGGCTAAGAACTCAATCATGCCAATGGATGTAAGATCCTTCGGCAAACAACTTTCTCTTTTAGAAATAGGAAAGGAGTTGACTTGTACATAAGCTCAAATCTACATCTTCCTTCCCTAAGTATGTGACAAAGCATACCGGTAGTTCAAATTTAACATTTTGTGAAGTGTAAGCCTATTGATAGAATATTTCGTTACTACTTTAGCAACTTACTTTTTTTATCCAAATGTTCAAGCAGTCATCAAAATGGCCACAGCTACTTAGGAATTGCTGTTTTTCTAAATACCACAGTATTTTTTTGTTGACACTGTCAAATATGTATTTGGTTTAATAAACAAAGTAGTATAGAAAGAATAAAGATTTCATGATTTTCAACAATTCTTACCCAAACATATGGAAAATGCAACATGGTGCAAAAGGCAAAGATAAGGATTAATCATAATTGAGATACCACAGGTACTGCAGCAAGGTAAAATGTAATCCTATATGACAACTTAACAGGTGCCAAGGAAATATGGGTGCCTAAAATCTAGGTCTGGGCCCCTAAATGTTAAAATGCAATATGGAGTTCATACAGTACATACAGGCAGACCCTAAAAATCTCAATCCAGTCCAAAAAATTATCCCTAAAGGTGAATGTGGAGCCCTACAATATGCATGGACATTCTAATGCTGAATATTTCATATCCGTATGGTCATACATACCTATTGAAGACATTGTCGCTGTTGATGTCTTTCTTGAGTCGGGCCAAGGGGGTGAGGGACTCCTCTGGTGATGGGCTGTCGATCGCAGAGCTGACCATCCCAATTTCTCCGTCTTCCCCTTCCACTGTAAGATAGAATAAGAAGAGAAACAATCAATACACCATGTCGGACAAACTGAGCATAATTATACAAGATCAAAATTTGATGTTGGTTGGGGTTGAGGTTTTAGGGTACCTGTCTCTCAGCTTTTTTAATATCTCTGCCTATTAAACATTAAAATTCTGGGGCCCGTATTAGAAAGAGATTTGATATCAATCGCAACTTTTTTGTGTGATTAATATCTATCACAGCCATGTATATATTACAAATAGGAGACTGCAAAGTTGTGATTGATTAGAGGACTTGCGATTGATTTGGATCAATCGCAACTCTTTGTAAGACGGGGGCCCTGCTATACCAATTTTTTTTTTTTTGTGGGGGGGGGGGGGGGATTATGATTAGTGCTGTAACATCACGGATATCTCCAATTCCGTTTAACCGCCAGTCAAAACCGGACGGTTTTCGGTTAAACGATTTATTTATAAAAAATATATATATTTTTTTTTTTTTTTTTTTTTTTTTTTTTAAATTTTTTTAAACTTTTTTTTTTCTTCACCGACTCTGTCGGCAGCAAGCCAGGTCCGTGTGAAAAAGCGGGAAGGAATTTCATTTGTGCTTGTGAACATGTCATAAATAATAGTAACAGTGTCGATTTTAGAGGAATGTGTAAGATCATTAATGTAAAGTAAAAACAGTAGAGGACCTAGGATAGAACCTTGTGGTAGGCCATGTGTTCAAGTTTGATGAATTATTATTATAAATTACATATTGAGATCTATTACAAAGATTACTTTCAAACCAAGATGACAGACAAATTGGAGTGTTGTTCTAGTTTCAGAGTGGTGAGTCAACACACAGATTACTGAGCTGGGAGACATTGCCAGGCATAGTACCAGGTGTAGGGGCATAAATCGAAACTTTAAAAAAAAAATATTTAAAAAAAAAAAAAAAAAAAAAAAAACGGGTAAACGAAACCGTCCAATTGAAAACGGAATCCGCCATGGGCGGTCGGATACCGGACGGTTAAACGTTTGACTACAGCACTAATTATGATAGAATGTCAACCAATGTCATGTACACTGTAGAAGGTTCTTTTAAAAGAGAGAGAAGTTCTATTCATTTATGTATTGAAATGATAATGCATGAGAGCTTCTCTCCACAGATCTGAGTCATATGAAGGAAGTGCCATTCATTTATTGCAAATGGCATTGACAAACCGGTAAAAAAAGAAAGAAGAAGCCATACATAGCACTAGTGTAATGAACAATGGCACATCAGTAATGAGTCTACCCTGGATTCAATCGAACCGAAGGCACTCGTCACTCGACAATTACTTGACAGACGTACCCAAGGCGCTAGTCAATCAACAAGCACTGAACAGACTATTTCGTACATTCACAATTCTCATTCAATCATTTTTCACCAAACATGAATACATTAAAACCAGGTAGAATATTCCTTTATTCCACTAATTGCATAAAGCAATACCACAACCAAGCATGATAAAATCTTGCTCTGCCTTTAAAAAGAGAGAGAGAGAGGGGGGGGGGTGCCTGTCAGCAAGTAGCTAAACCTACATGTACATGCATGAATGTCCAGGTCTTCTTTCTAATTTATGGATAGTACGTATTTAATCATCAATGTCAACAGCATTAATTCTCTTTTCTAGGAACGAAAGAGAGTCGTTCATAACAGTAATTTTATATTTAGGACCATGTTAATCAGCTATATTGATTCATTCATTAGGAATGGCAACATTCCAGATCAGCTGGGACAACCTCATACAGCAGAGAACGTGCCATCAGACATTCCCCTATGCTGTGGGGGAAAGGTGAACCACTATGACACCACAATAGGCCTGTTTTCATCAGCTTGAGATTGCCAAATATCCCGCTATTTGAACTATCCTGATCGCAAATTAACTGCATAATTTGCGATCAGCCTGAAGTTGCAATTAGCGGGATATTTGGTAGAGAAAATATCCAGAGAAATCTTGGGTCTCGTTTCCAAAATATCCCGCTATTTGCGCCTATCTCGAGCTAGTTTGTGATGAGCGTATCGGTCTGGAGAAGAGCTGTCGGTATAATATCCAGAGTCTGAAAATAGCGGGTTATTTTGCAATCTGGAGCTGATGATAACAGGCCTATTCTGACACCACAATGTGTGAAGAATCAGCATCGGTCCCACCGGTCCACTTCCAATTTCATTAGGAGTTTGCGGAGTACCTCATCAGCATGGGGGTATAATTAGAGACGGTTGATAAGCACAGGTGCATCTGTGTTACCACTTCTTGATTAAATTCTGACAAGGTTTTGCAGAGTTTGTGTGAAGCTCAGTCAGAGATGGGAAGCAGGAGAGGTGACCGTGCAATCAAAATTGGCCTGAAGAATGAGGTGATGGAAACCAGGAAGGACCCCCCCCCCCTTACCCGTTAAAGCTAGAGACTATTAAATTGCATTCATATGATAGACAATATATACTGGCCTAACTTGTTTGATTTGAATAATTTTGTATGACCTGTTTAAACCTGCTGTACATACATGCAGTTTTCCCATGGATTTGATTCATTAAAAAATGGTACACAATGCAAAAGGTCTACTTCATAATGACAGACTCATACATCATTCATACAATGAAGTTCTCCTTTAATTATATTATGATGAATATCCAATCGATGTATTAACAGCTTTTCTTTCTTGTGTGATACATCATGTACAGGAAGCAATAATTGAAGAGTCACAAATTTCCCTTCAAAGCTATCAAAATAAGCTCTCTCACAGAAATGAAGAATAGAAATTTAAAGATTAAAACTCTTTCGATGATTTGCCTGTACAGCTTGATTTATATTCATCCTCAAAAATACTAATCGCGAGAGAGCCCATGGTACATTAACCCCGATGGCTCCTCATTGTCTCATGCAGAGTAAGACCAAGGGCCCTGCGCTGGGAAGAGTAGTTGACGATTCAAAGATGAGAGAAAACAAAACAACGAGACAGGCGGAGAGGAGGGTAAGAAAATAAACCGTGGTTGCCCATAAAAAGATGATATTTGGAGGATCGAGTTTCTGTATGCATGTATCACTGTCATGATAGGAGTGTCGAGACTGTAAATGAAAGTGATGATCTCTTTGACTCCCCAACTAAAACTATCTCCCACCCACCAAATAAAGAATAGGTAAGGACTACCACTGCTAAATAAAAAATGATATTTTTTTTAAGAGGACAATGCGTCAAAATAAAAATGCAACATAACCTGGTGAAAGCAGTAGCAGCAGAACATAAAATTGAAATAAATTTGAAATAAATTTGATCGATCTTGAAGGAAGGCAAGGTTAGAAAGTTCCACTTTTGGATGTGACCCCTAGTTGACCCTTACATCCCTAACCGTGGGAACAAGGGCAGAAGAATGCGACCCAGCAATTGATGGCATCTCTGCAAATGAAAAGGTTCTAGCTCAAATTCTACACTGCAGTCTAAAGAGCATGTAAGTATTCTAAGAGCTACAGTATTTCTCCTGTACTCTCAGGTTCTGAACTTGATAGAGCACAGCCACAATCATGATGACAATGAAAAAATGTTTCAATTTGCATCAAATACAAAATGTGTAAATAGACTTATAAGACAGACAAACAATGATGCCAGCTATTCACTAGTATAGTGTAGTAGGAATGTCACACTACTACATCATGTGCTGGGTATGGGAAAGCGCATTATTGGTTTTCCAAGTCAAGATTTGACATTTACTCTGTCATCTGCAAATCAAATCCGCTCTTGATTTTAGTACCATCTATCTCGACTGTACTTTATCCCATAGTGCACCATGCAAGGCAGGCAAACTCGGCCATGATATGGACCCATCTTACCCGAGTAATCGTCTTGAGGATTTCTGAACAAATAGCCAAATAGAAGGAGATGGAAAGAGAGCATCTCCTTTGTTTGAGTGACTCACTAAATTGCAGGATACGGAAGGTTACCCAGCTCTGAAGGGGATTCCGTACTCTTGGATTTAAGCATCTGGTCAAATATTGAACTTGCCATGTGATACACTATGTCCAGATTAAGAAATCGGTAAGCCATTTTGAGCTTTTCTCTTTTCACAGAGAATTTTTAGGATCCTCTTGGTCCATCTCGGCTTTGCTCATTGTATTTTATATGACCTCAAATGCAAATAACTGGGGAGTTTTCAATAAGCAATTTAAATTCTCAAGCAGAAAAAAAAATGGCTAAAAATTTGTGTAGCTGCATTTTAATTCACACCTCCACCATGACATATTTATACAAGAATACTGAATGACAAAGGATGTTTCCCCTCTGTAACAAACAAAAAAAAAAAAAAAAAAAAACTCTGCCTACTTCCTACACAGGAAATACTACCAAATGCAAATAAGCAGTATTGCTTGAATAATATAACATGTGTAATTCTGACAAAGAAGGCAATATTTCAACATAATACTATCAATAAACTATAACATTCCTCCTCATGCCCTTGCAATATGAGCAAGATAATATACACATGTGTATAATGTGTACCGAGGGCTTGTAACATGTGTCAGACCACATATCAGAAGAAAAGACTGTAATTTACAGTAGGTGAGGTCCAGTACTAATAAAGAGGATACAGATTTACAAGCTTTATAATGTTTAACTTTGATCAGCACACATGTGCGCAGTACAAACAAGGCATAACAAACAAGAGCTTGTGAATGATACCCACTTCAATTCCTTTGTTACATGACAATCTTCATTCATCCTAATCGCTATTGTGCATTCTCTATCAGTGATAATCCATTGACATCAGCATGGCTAACAATTTATGTACAGGCATTTGTTGGATAATGGTAATTATATCAGAGTCAGAGCTACTGAAATGGTATTGATTAACAAAGCCACATGGCAAAATTGCATGGAGTTTACAAAGTAAAGTCACAAAAAACAAACATCTTACAAATTTAAACATAGTCATACACTATAGTATGGAAGAGAGAGAAGGAGAGTGAGGAAGGGAAGAGAGAGAAGGAGAGTGAGGAAGAGACGAGACAGAAAGGAGATGGAAAGAAAGAGCAATACAGAATCAGGGATGTGACAAAGAAGAGACTGTAAATTACATAAGTTTGTGGATTGATTAATTAAATAATCCATCTGTTGTGTCACTTGATGCAATCTTAATTACTTAATGAATGGTTGGTGCACAATGAAATAGATTTTGGCACAGGAATGACATGTGCGCGCTTCCACTGGGATGGCACCACATTCCATTTCAAGAGTAGATTTGCCAGGAACATACACAGAGGCCTACCATTTTTAATTCTACAATTTTAAAACAAAACAAATTCAAGCACCCATCTCATATAGCAAACAACATTTAAAGAGTGTAATAAGAAATATGAATTTGCTGTTAGAACAGAAACATCATGTTCATAATGAGAATGCAGACAAATCACTGATATCTTTTTCATTTTAAATTTTCAGGTGATCAAGCAGAAAGCACCACTCATGAATACGGCAAATGACAATGAAATACAAACAGTGCACTTGAGATCATCTTGACAGCCACCAGTAAAACACTGGCATCAACTTACCACCATCCTTGTTCAGAATCAAGCCACGTATTCCTCAATCTCAATGCAACCACACTGCTCAAGATTTCCCTTCCTCCAATCTCCACATGCTTTAGCACATTCATCCTCTAGACTCTCCATGTGGCACCAGCAATAAAACCCAAACTTGAGAGCATGCATTCCTCCAATCACACTACCTTCTCCCATGAGGAATGGCAGCCCAGTGAACGACTGGTCTTGCCTCCTCATTCCTGAGCTGAGAGCAGGTGTTTCCCTCCTGCATCAAAGGACCCTTTGTTCGTCCAGGCATGAACTGCACTACCAGCTCCTTTTCTTTCCTCCAAAACCTAAACCTCATATCTTCATGGGCTTTGTCCTATTATGAAATATCCCGCCAGAAAGGCACACACACTTTACACACAATACCCCCCTTTCTGTGGATAACACCATGATTTTGATATTAAAAGCAAGTCCAGTCTGTTCTGAGGTCCCGTGCCATGTGCAAGGAGAGACAAAAGAAGTTAGGAACAACTGCCTATAATCCATGCATGGATGAGCACACATGTCATCTGTGGGTCTGCAGAGCCAAGGTGGCCTAAGCAGCATTGCTTGCACAGCTTGATGTATATCTGGGGTTAATCTTGGAAGAAACCAGAGACCAATTACTGGAGGAAATCCTCCATGCCTGGTTAGATTCACCCAAATAAATCAGCATTTTTAATACCCCCAGACAAATAAACCAGCCTTTCTTTAATCCTGCTAATTTAAGGAGCATGTAGCAATTAGAGCTTTTGAAATGGGTTCTAATTACCCCAAATGTGGAATACATACAAAAGCCTGGAGTGGGAAATAGAGCAGAAAACAATCTCAGCTGAAAAACAGCAAACAAGAGCACACTTATTCTGAGATGAACAAAAATAAAAAAAGGAAGGTTTGTGCATCCATTTAGTTTAGACACCTGACACTTTTAATCATCAAAAGTCAAAGTGCACAAATCTGTATTTGTTAGCATCCCATTTAGACCATTTCAATTGTTAAATCACAGAACTTGAATGACGAAATACAATCCCTACACGATGATTGAACTGTAACCAGGCCTACATATGCACAAGCAATTAAATCATTCTTACAGAACACAAAGATTTAAAAGAAGGAAGTGAATTAATTTGTAATAAAGCTTACCAGCTGATAGTGGTCTAAAATATTCCACATGAAACATGCCACACACCATATGGTTTCTCTTCAAGAGATAATACGAGGGTAGCAAATGTGTGTAGGCGTCAACTTGCTGAATAGGCACAATGGCAACGCAGTGGGCACTAACAGGTGATATCTCCATCATGCTGATCTACCCACTTCCCATCTAAATGCCTAAAATATCTCAATACAAAATCTGGAGATCAGTCTATGGTTTTTTGGGAATACTTTTTGGAGTTTTAACGCACCATGACCTGAAAGTTATCAATGGGGGTAAATTAAAATGTTTCAGATGACTTTTGCTCGAGCTTTGCCAGAAATAAAAGCATTCTTTTTCAAGATTATGACTTTCAATGCATAACATGAACACAATTATGATAATAAAACCATTCTTCAAATAGTGGAACCAATCGTTGGTACTTCTCAAGATTAGCGTAAGAAATATTCAGAAGAGAAGGGGAAACATGAATCAATAAGTAGTACATATGGCATACATACCAAACACGCCCCTGAAAACATGAGAAGGTGGATGCATGGGGGCTCCCTAGCTCGCTGGTCGACAGGAAACGAGCAGGCCATGTGGGGACTTGGCGCACTTATCATCACCCTGATAACATGTGGTCCCACAGCCTTCCACAGGCACAGGCATGGTCATGAATATGGAGTGGGAGATTTGCGATGCCGTAAAAGATGGTGAGAGAGAGAGAGGGTGAGTGGGGAGCAACTTGGGCTGCTGTTCTCGTGGAGGTAATACATGTTAGCTGCGGCAGCTAGTGAACCACTACGCTGTGATGCGTATTCCTGTGTATAGCCACAGGCACATGTCGGCTCCAGCAAGACGCCCGCCATCTTGTCTTACACGATACCCAGATTCTCCGTCTCCTCCAATCCCGTTGAAATTCAAACGAACCTAGACGCAATCCATCCCCTCTCTCTAAAATGTCACCGGCGCACAACCCCATATCGAAAGTCAGAATCCCACCACCAACTCCCAGACAGAGTCTCACAACGTTGTCCATATGCGCGATTGCGAGCCAACCGGCTATCCATGCACAAATGCATGCGCAAGCACAAGCCGCTCTCGACAACATCCTACGTAGGAAAAACAGCTTTGTAATCACCACCTTGCCAAGGCCAATCCCTGCACCGAGAATGAGATGATTCCAACATCACCCTCTCCTCTTATTATACACACATCACAGACCTGACTGCTGCCTACCATTAGCTCGGCTGCCAGCATGCAGTCCGCGGAGTCTGGAGCTCTTATAATAAAAGACCTCACACACAAGCAAGCAAGCAAGCTTGGGATGCCCTGCTTTCTTTTTTGGCGGGTAAGAATCATTTTCAGCGTGACCCACCTGATGAGGTCACCGTAGTAGGCCTAATTTGACCTCAACTCAAATCAGTGTAGTCTGCAACGCCAGCCTTGAAAGTTCCTTTACAAAAAAACTTGAGGTAAATAATGCTCTGAATGTGATAGCCAAATAAATGCCAACTGTAATCAAATCAACACCAAATAACTGTGTGTAAAGACTCTAAATAAACTTCTGCTCTTACAAAAGTGCACAATGCCCAAACAAAGTGTTTGCATAGGCACAATTCAAATCCTTTGTCCAGCCATGGATGTACTACTACAAGCATAGGCTGCACAGATTACAAATAAATGAGTTTATTGGGTAATTATAGGTCAAGAATTATCAACAAAATACAAAATATATCTTCCACAATAAAGTAAACACAAAAAAATGTTAGACCAGCACATTTCATCGTGATTAACAAATTTAAGTAAAAAAAAATGAAATAAGCGCTTTCAAATATCAGTGATATTGTAAGCATTTTCTTCTTATTTACTCTGTTTCTGATTCGTCATACCTCAACAACAAAAAAAGAAGAAAAATCCCCATATTCAAGAGAACATTGTTTTGCAGGCAAATTTTCATGGTTTTTGTAACGTTGACTTATTGCATCTCTTAAAATGAGTAAACCAAGAATTACTGTGCAGTATAAATTTGAAATCATTATTAGTGCTGTAGTCAAACGTTTAACCGTCCGGTATCCGACCGCCCATGGCGGATTCCGTTTTCAATTGGACGGTTTCGTTTTCCCGTTTTTTTTTGTTTTTTTTTGTTTTGTTTTATATATTTTTTTTAATATTTTTTTTTTTTTTTTTTTTTTTTTTTTTTAGAGTTTCGATTTATGCTCCTCTACCTGGCACTATGCCTGGCAATGTCTCCCAGCTCAGTTATCTGTGTGTTGACTCACCACTCTGAAACTAGAACAACACTTCAATTTGTCTGTCATCTTGGTTTGAAAGAAATCTTTGTAATAGATCTCAATATGTATTTTATAATAATAATTCATCCACAAGGTTCTATCCAAAGTTCTCTACTGTTTTTAATGTACCGGTACATTAATGATCTTACACATTCTTCTAAAAACGACATTTTTACTAACTGTGAAAAGTTCACAAGCACAAATCGGCGCCTTCAAATGTAGCTCGCAGTTAAATAAAAGTCCTTCCCGCCCCCTGGCGGTTAAACGGAATTGGAGATATCCGTGATGTTACAGCACTAATCATTATCATTTTAATTGTCATTATTATTTCATTTTTCATTTTTTCCCAAATTTTTTTTAAGGGGGGGGGGGGGAGCTGTGAACTACAAGGGGGATTAATTCAGGTCTGTGATGGAGACCAACTTCAAAATTATTCCTTTCAACTCTCCTTTGGCTGAATAAATTAGTTTGAAGGGCCGTATAAATAGGGAATGACACCCTACTCTGCGAGGCAGGGGTACCATCGCCTTGGGGCACAGTATTAACTGGCTAACCCATGCCCCAGTCTTTCTTGCAGCTCACCATGAAATCAATGAACATCAATGAAAAGCTCACCATGGATGCAATTCTAAAGCACTTTCTACTAACACCACAAAAGTTTCACCTTTTTTCTCCTCGCGAGTTTCGTTTTCAGTCAGCCGAGGTTTATTTTCTCTCTTCGTCGCACAGTAATTGGCAAGCAAAACATCAATTACTTTCATTATGCCATACAATTACATGTAGTTAATGATTAAAATGCCATAATGACCATTGCACTAAGTGCGTAAGTTGAACTATTCAAGCTATGCAGTGTATGCATGGTGGCCAGACTTCAAATCTGTGAATATCATGAGGTATGAAAGCGGCAATTAATCTCATTATTGGAGGACAAAGGAACACTGTGGACACCTATCAAGTCAATAATATGCAGTTGCTTTCTTTGATTACCACTTTGTTTACATGTCCCATTAATCAAAATCAAAATTGAGGTGAGATTACAGTAAGAACTACCCTGTCCATTGCAGACGAAATAAGACTAACCTTCTCTAGTTTAACATCAAGTAAAAGGGTATCATTTCTGTCACCTTGAAATTTGGAACCTAACATTTGTCTCAACAGAAATTTACAACATGTATCTTGTAATTTCATATTACAATCAAAGGGAATTTTCAAAAGATTTTTTTTTAAATATTGGGTTTTCTCTCAACCACCCCAGTCTCTCAACTTCTACTACACACTCGATACAATTATGAAAGAAAAGATCTGACAACATGTTTTGTGCCCTTATAATTAGAAACCCATAAAGATTGGGGAAAAATACCAGTAACATTGGCAAATTCCAGTGTTGTTATTTCCTTTGAAATTTTAAAGGGTTCTAACATTGTGGACAAAAACTTGGGCTTATAATTTGTTCTAAGCAAACAAGAGGTAGAGAAATCTAAATTTGAATTTCATAGCCCTGTATAAGGTGCAGAAATTGTCAAACCACAAAAGGTTGCTCGTAGCCAAGATAATTTAACTCTTTGTCAAGCAGCTTTGTGCATGGAATCAAATGCCATTTCGGTTACTGACAGCCCAAGCAAGCTTGCCTGTTCACAAAGATGTCAAGCCTAGTGTTCAACCTGGCACCATTATGTGGAAAAAGGGTAACAAATACACGAAGCTTGCAAATTATAGGCATAAATGATGCACTGGTTGCTAGTGCTAGGCAAGTCTATAGCTATATGTGCCTTTCAGTTTGCATGTTATACATTTTTGAAAGAAACTGTCAGGAACTCTTTATTCATATTTTACTTTTCTTGCAGGATTCATTAAAAAAGATAACAAATTTTCATTCACATGGACCTAAAACATAATCAATGCTTCATGGTTCTCCAAATAGAATAAAGGACACAACAATACATTCACTCTGTAGCACTATTCGACAAATAATCGGTAGACCTAAATCGTCAAAAGTGGAAAACATGTTTGTGTCTTTGAGACTATAAGAAAGCAAAACCATACATGCATAATTAATCTGTCATCTATTTCTTTCAACCCAAGACATATATACCAGTCTATGTCGTAATGATTTAAAAATACGCTTCCATGTCTTGCTTCACTACCCATAACAAAGATCCATATGGAGCCTTATGGACATGTTCAGCTTTTCAAGTTTCATTCAGCTTTGGTACGCCTAGTCATGTTCTCAATTTTGGGGCTCATCGAAAGTATAATCCTATAATCTTTTGTGATTATTTGTCCTCATATAAACTTTTCTTTCTTTCTTTTATGATACATTTCAGTGGAGAGTTATCAAATGGTAATTAGTGAGCCTACAAGTACAATATAGATTGCTCAAATCTTGAATTTTCACAATGTAACAAGCTGCTCCCCTCTTTCCTTTGTTTTTAAATATTCCCATTGAAATTATTTTTTAAATGTACTGTAAAAGGGCCAGACTATTTGCATTATTTCCATTATAAGATTGATCAAAAATTGACCTTTACTAAAAACATGATTACAGTGATTATTAGTGGCCTTGACCTAATCCACACACTTGCTAGGACAGATTGACCCTTCACCCCTGACCAAGCCACTCTCTGTTTTCCAAGAACTGAAGAAGCATGGTCAATTCATGCATCTGCCTTGACCCTCATTCAAGGTGACATCAGTTGACAGGAGAGAATTCAGAAGAAGCCAGAGCAGAGGGTTGCCCCCTCCCCCCCCCCCAAAAAAAAGAAGAACTGCATGGACTTAAATTTGTCAAGCATCGAGTCCTATGTAGAAATTATGAAATTTTAGGGGGTCCGGACCTAGATTTGGGGTGCTAATGTGTCCACGAGGGGTACTGAAATATAAATAAGACAAGTTCACCATAGAATAGGCCTATCCACACTGGTTTCTTTTTAAATTTTAAATACCAAGTCCACCCCTCCCCGAAAGTAGGAAATATAACAGGAGATCAATATGTAGTTCTGGAACAAACATTCTGTGCAACTAAAGAAAGAGTAAAAACATTGAAAGTCTCTTGAAAGTGATTTGAGAAGTAGTACGATTACGAGGAGAGTTCATCCAGAGTTTAATGATGTTATGCTTGGAAACAAGACTACACTGACTGGCGATGCCTCCAGGCCCATGCCAGAAGTTCACATGAGTGCATAAATTTGCATGCGCCCCAACAGCGGGTGTCGTTGAATGTTCTTTGTAGTCCTGAATGTATTTGGCTATGTTTCAGCATACATAAGCTTAACTTATTCAATCTTAGCACTTTATGCCTGCCCTTTTCAATTTAAAGGAACTTTGTTGAGAGTATCAGAACCTACACAAAGCCCACCTTACAGTTACGGGATTATTCATTGACGCGCATCTTATACATTTTATGCTGTATGAAATTTGTCAGTACAAGAGGGGGTCTACAGCCTTTATTTATGCATGGGCTGCATAAAATTTATGTCTGCACATTCATTTTGCTGATTACAGGAAAATTGAGCAAAGAACAATGAAAATCATAAACTTGCAGTCCACCAAATACAAATTGAAAGAGATTAAATTTATTATCTACAACCTCATTTACATGTAGTACTATTCCAGAATTTAAATACTTCAGAGAATCTTATAGTATTCAAATAAGCATTTTACTTGCTCTAACGTCTTAATGCTGCTTAAAACTAAACAGTTAGACCTACAAGCATTCCAATGAAAACAAATAGCACATTGATTGCGGTTCATGTAGGGCTACATGTACATGAAAATCATGCAAAGCACTTCCTCACATGTCCCTTTATGAGTAGATACGAGTGCAACATGGCCGTAACGTACCCTTTTTGCAACGCCGGCAGCGAGAACAAGCGATCAGAAGATAGCAGACAGACTTTCCCCAGTAACGCTTCCCACTCACAGGCATATCATCCACCCAGGGTTGATGAGCAACAAGTCACTAGTACAATCCTGCATCTATCTATAGTAATAGTATACCCTTCTGTGGATTCCTAGGTCTAGGAAACCCCCTTTGGAAACGGCTCACAAAAGATTACAAAAGAATTGCTCTCTTGCATTCCAACATGGACCTATTAACAGGTGATGCGTGAAGTACAATGTTTTAAGAAATAGTTCCTGACTATTCTTCCATCTAATTTAAGGAAAGAATGTCAACTGCGTACAGTCTTTTCATTCATTTGATTCAATCATTCGTAAAATGTATAGCCCACTAAACTGTTTCAACCTCATCAGGTTTCCTTGTGTACAAGATAGCAACAATGCAAGAACATCCTTTGTGTACATATACATGTACCTGTATGTAAATAGTCGATGTGTAGGCCTACTTCATTTTATGCCATCAAAATAAAGAATGAAGATGAACTTAGAAAATAAGCACTACGTACAGCACAATGGTATTATGTTGACCTATAGGCACTTCATATTTCACTCAAAAGGGGATCTTCAGTTTATCTCAAAAAAGTTCATGGATAAGTCAACGTCCATGTACTTTAGTAGAGTCACATTCAAAAGAGCGAAAAAAATACATGAGGAGAGAGGATGATTAAGCTCTAGAAAACTCCAAAGACCTCCAGGAACACACAAAATGATTAAATTTCCTTTAAAATTTCTTTGAGAAATCACACTTTTGCAACACAAAATCCAAACAGAACTCCTGTACACAACCGACTGCAATTATAACACTCCCTATCAGTATTTTCATTACATAGGGTCCACAGATAAATGGCAAATATTTTACCCCAATTCCCAGCCTGGGACTCTTTTTTTGAAATATTGAGTGTATGTTGTGATGACTAATCGACTTACGATGACTGCTGCTTACAAAAGTGGAGCAGTTGTTTCCTGAACTAAAGAGAGAGAGAGAGTAAAAAAAGGGTGAATTTAGGCACATACCTGACTAACATGATGAAGATATTTCCCACTTCTACTAGCTTGGCTAGACAGAAAGGAAAGAAGACCCAGAAACACTATTCCCCAAGTAACAGAGATGAGTGAAAAGACGGGGAAAGAAAAAGGAAGTCGTTCTGCGGTTCTGCCTTTTGTCATCAATGACAAGGCGTACACTTAACCCGTAGAGTACTAACATGGGAAAACTTGGGATGAAAAGCAGACTTGTGCTTTTTAGTGGGGTATCTTGATCTTCTGATAATAGTATCATAGAAAACATTCCTAATGATCATGAAATGATTTGAAATATACATGTTTATCATTTTTAGTCAAAGTACAAGCTCACCTTTAATGAGGGAGGGGGGAGGGAGGGGGGAGGGAGGGGGTCGACAGTTGATGTGTACTTTTGTCAAATACCCAGTTTGGTCATATATCATGACAGACACGAGTACCTTGAAAATATTATACTTGCAATGCTTTACCAACATTTCTGGCATCTTTAATAACATTTGTTTCATAATAAAGCCAATACAAAAATCAAGTTGAATGAACTTAGTACATGTAGAAAAACTCCCAACATTGATTTGGTTATTCCCTGAGCGTACATAATTTGTAATTTACACATAAAGTGTAGCAGGAATAGGGTCTGTGCAAATAAACTACCAACAGGTGTGCTTTTATTTTGCTCCCACAGGAAGTGAATTCCGCTTGATTACCCTGTCTGAAGATTCATTGTAGTAGTCAAGATTTATCTTGTCTGGGAAATATCTCAAACTTTTTGCTGCTGATAATTATCATACAAGGAGGTACATGTATTAGTTTGCAGGCACAATCGCTTCCCAGGCATAATGTGTATACACCAGTGTCTAAGCTGTGAGACTACGCAGGCTGCAAAGTCCTCTGAACTCCACAAGCTCTGTGCTGTTCGTGACCAGAGACTCACAAGAGTTAGGCTCAGCTAAAGGGTTTCATAGAATTATCTATGTGTGTCATATTAGAGCCTTTGCCTTCAGAAAAAGGAGTTATCACAGAGCTCCTTATCTATACACTGAATGTTTAGCTTCAAGATAAGAGCTATGGATAAAAGCTTTGTTTGTTTTAAACCATCCAATTAGTGATGAGATTCCATTGGGTAGGATAATCTAATGTATTTCATATAAAAATAAAAGGTACTAAACCATAAACAGGAACTTGAGTTTCCTTGCTTGGTCGGTTCACATCAATCCCATGTGTGCATTTTTGTTTCTCTCTCTCTCTCTCTCTCTTCTGAAAGGGGGGGGGGGATGCAACATAACCTACATTGTATTTTGTTCTATAAAGGTACACGTGCAATAACCAGGTAAAGTTTAACGAGGTCCATATTCATCATTAGGTACACTGCACTAATATTGGTATTAAAATGTAAAAATAGAAATTCATATATTCTTTAAACACAAAAGGAACTGAAGAGAAAATATTAATGATGCCGTGCCACGATTTCAATTATTTATGTATCCATTTGAAATGATGAATGTCTAGTTGAGTGCTCATTACCCAATAGGGAAGGGATGACTGAACAGATGAATCTTTCAACCAGTATATCTTCACAGGCTAGATAATAAAACAAATATATCAAGGTTGGATACTACCTGTAATTACTATTTTTTTTTTTTTAAGTCAATGACATTCCATTCGAGAATCTACCTACAAACAATTTCACCAAAGTGATAAACCTAAACAAAATGACTCTTTTTAAAAATGTATTTAGAATTCATTTTTAAACTTAATAAACCTCATTTCTCTTTGATTATAAGTCAATTCGTGAAATCAAAACAAAGGTACAGAGCGTCTGAACTGCCCCTAATATTTGCATTTCCCGCACACATTAGCCTAAAAATGTATTTAATCTAGATTCTAGTCCCACAATATTAAAATCAAACAAGGGCACATTTTTAAAAGCAGTCATCTATTATAAACCTAATCCTCCATTTCATCTCTGGAATAATATATCAGCACTACAGCTTATCACATCTGTGAAATAAGGCATCATGCCTGCCTACGAGGCAACATGGCGTCCCTTTCTTTTCGGCACTGAGCAATCTAGTTTACATTTCCGAATACATTGCCCAGCAGGAAATCACATTCAATCACATTATGAAGG
The DNA here is from genome assembly GCA_035222895.1 of Strongylocentrotus droebachiensis. Lineage (NCBI taxonomy): Eukaryota > Metazoa > Echinodermata > Echinoidea > Camarodonta > Strongylocentrotidae > Strongylocentrotus > Strongylocentrotus droebachiensis. Next base: position 38,142 of record JAVYIG010009232.1, on the reverse strand, counting down.
GAATGAAGACATCACACATAAGCGTGTAGACAGATCGGCTGGGGGAATGAGAATGATATCCCCCCCCCCCCCCTTCAAAATTTCAGGATATAACATCCCTATTAAAGATAAAGGTGAGTTCTGGTCATCCGATTGCATTGTGAAAGAAAAGATGTGGAATGGATCAGAACATATTGATCATGTAGCATGTAAGTATTGGTGTGTACTGCAAAGTTCTAGAGTCATCAAAATCATAATAAATTTGGCTCAGTCTTGGTAAAGTAACAAGCACCGTACACAGAAAGATGTATATGGGACTACACAAATGGTGTCGGGCTACTAACCTTGATTTCATAATCTTTCTATGCTCATAACTCAATCAGTATATATTTTCTACCAAAATTGTTTGGCAAATGACATTTATTTGTAATCTTGAACATTCATTGTAATTTTCGTTTGATTCTGTAAGAATTAATTTTCATTTTTTTTAACCAGAACTCACCTTTATCTTTGAACATTGCCTCAAGATTAATTATTTGGGAGGAAACTTTTGTTTAAAAGATTGTAATTGTGGTATGAGCTTAGAGAAAAGAAAAAAAATCATGAAATTGCAGGGCAAACAGATTAACGCCTACACAGTTACAACGTTTTGCATCAAAGTCTCAAAATCTTACATGCACAACATCGAGACAAAACAATCTCCATGGAATTCAGAACGCGACGACGCTCTATTTTAACTTCATCCGTGCCTCGTACAGCATGGGGTCATGGGGATCAGAATGCAGAGAATTTATAAGCAAAATTCCTGACATAGCGACTGCAGAAATATCTCGTCTTTCTTGAGCTTGATATGATATAAGAAAGCATTATTGAACACCGCAGGACCTTGATTATTCTTAATTTCAAGGCAGAATAGAGCAAGGAGCATGGATAGATTCAGTTCATACAAACACTAACTTCAGACATGCTAGGCATAAAACGAGAGGCAATTAGTGAATTTGAAGAATTCCTATGACGTAAATTGGAGAAATATTGCCACAATTTCTCACTACACGTTGACGCAAAACACCAATAAAGAAACTCTTCGACTTCAACTTGAGAAAAATGAATTGTGTTGTCACAAAGCACCTCTAATCTGATTGTGGACTAAGCATACTTTAATAGCAATAATAGGTTGACTTCTTCAATTAAATTGTAATACCTTTATTTTGGCAATGTTTTCAATCCACTATAAAGAGAGAGAGAGGGGGTGGGGGGATTCTAAATCATAAATAACACAAAGGGTATTAAGCTTTTTTATTAAATGGAAAATGTTTTAAACCACTTAAGTAAATTACCTAGTTTCAACAACACTTGTACTACTTTTAAAAAAAAACTGTTTTTCAGATCAAAACAGATTTGGAGCATCCCCCCCCCCCCCCTCCCTCCCCTTCTTCTCCTTGTAGGCCTACCTGATTCCATCTTTATTTTTCTTGCACTGCTGATCATGCAAGCCAGAAAATCAGTTGAGCTTCTCGTACCAATATGCTGTCTTATTTATAGCTCATCTTATTACAAATCTTGCCAGGGGGCAGAACACAGAAAAGGTCATTAACCAAAAAAAGATAAATAACATGGAACTCAATGAAAACAACAGCTTTTTTAATTCTAGATTAATTATATTCACTTTCACTCATCTGTAGGTGTCTTACAATCAACATTTGAACATGAATATGTAAAATGGGCTATGTATTATGTAAATACATTCTAATATTCATATAATTATTAATTTATTATCATCAAGTATTAAATATAAATTAATTTGAAAATTGATATTTGGGAGCATGCTCCTGTTGTAGTGGGTGTTGAAAGGGATTCGAGTAACTGAAAATTCTCCCTAACTTCATACATTGTGTTTATGAATCCAATTACTACTGTCAAATTTGTTCATGATTAGACGAGTTAATAATGGCTTCTACCTTCCTATGTACAATTAGGTTGTAATTTGATTCTAATGTTCACTCTATTCACTATGATTCACAGCAAGTTATTTGAAGTGACAGAAATTTTTAAACAAAAGAAATAGGCCTAACAGAAGGACTTACAAAGAGGGTAGGTACTTGATAGCAGAGAAAAACACATCAAACTATTAAACAAAGTCTCTCTCTATATACATGTATCAGGGAATAATTTTCCTCAAATTTTTTGATTAGCAATTTCAGCCGATGGATAAATATTTCAAATGAAATTCTGTACATTTCTATGGAAGAAAACTGCTACACAAAAGATATTTTGTATAGCAGTCATGCAAAAATGCATAGCAAATTGCGATGCGATACCAGGAAAATTATTCCCTGTGTATACACCTGTACATGATGTAGAGGAATTGAACTGAAACAGTTCATGAATTCATCAGGCAATATCATGTTCCAGGTGCTGTGGTTATGTCAAAGGAGAGTGGATCACAAGGTCCACGGTTCACGTAACGCCCTGGCACTAATGACCTTTGGCAAGACATTAATCCACATTTGCCACTCTCCACCCAGGTGTAGTAAATGGGTACCTGGTAGGATGCAAACGTAATTATGATGTGATTGGCACGTGTGTGCTATCATGTGCGGATTAGCAATTGAATCCAATGACTAGGGTAGTAATAATTACAATGTAAAGTGCTTAGAAACATAGTATTAAACACTATACAAATGTGACTTTTATTATTATTCTTTGGAGTAGAATAATGCGGAGGGCTGAAGAAGTAGTAAAACATTATTTCTGTTTGTGAGTATTGCATAACATTACAGAAATGCATATTATTACACATGTTCTGCGACATTACATCATGCAATACTAAGGTGACAATTGATAAAACTATGAATTAAAGGTACTATGTCCCTTTTGCAGCCAACCTCAAATGCTGTAGAACTTTGCAGGAATTATGCATATGTCATGTATGTCCTATCTGTGAAATTTAAACGTTAGCAGTGTCCTCATATTCAAATTATGCAAGGAAACCCGTTTACTTGCTAGACTTCACTGTCAGACACTATTGAGTGACTGAATGGCTTTTTTTCTTCTTTGGTAATAACATACATGAAAAGAGTTGTAAAGGGTACATGAGCATTTGTATACATCAATAACCCACTTCTTGTGATGGCCAAGATTAAACTGATTGAATCTTTGCGCAGCATAAAACGTATGACCATTCGGTACAATTGTCTGAAAATCAAGACTATTACTTTTGGGCTCTATAGCCCTAAAGTCGATTTGACAACTAATAGTCGTTATTTTCCCACTTGAAGACATTTTCAAGCCCCACCTTTTTTAGGGAAGTTCTAAATTAGTATTATCTTTCAAATGCAGTTGGAATTTAACTTTTTCATTTTTTTGGCCTGCAAATGGGACATAGTACCTTTAAACCATGCAAATGTAGAGGCCTGGATAAAATGTCTACCAAATTAGTTTATCATCGTCATGCTTGTTGGTTGCTAAAAAATTGCCTTGTCTTGAGTGATCATTACAATTTTAATACAATTTTAATACCATTGAACTTTGAAGTACGAAGAGTAGCATATTGCAATATAATAAAACAGGGATAACCCCTAATAACAAGACTGGACCATCAGAGAGATTAAACGAGGACGAAGCATTTCTCAAGTTGTATGAAACGAATTTGAGAAGACGTGAGCTATTATCTTTCTATTGAGTGGCACAACATCATCATGCTACACCACTCACCAATCAATGTGTAAAGACTACACATGAGGGATAGATTGCTAGAGCAATTTAATCCCCAAGGTCTGTAATAGGATACAGGTGAAAGTGTGAAAGCAAGCTGTCGTATGCTGGTTCCCGTTAAACATGCGGGCCGGCAAGATGGCTCTTTTTACAAGCCGGGAAGGGTTGAATGGTAGGTAAGATGGCGCTTACACCGCTCACGCAAATTATACCGATTCAGTGTGGAAGACAAGGCTGGCGTCCCATTAGCCACGGCACCACAAAATAATTACTTGGCCACATGTGGTGAGGCTGTGGGCTTTCATGACTAATGAGCGCTCAGCGAAAATATCAGACATTCTACATAAAGATAGATGGGCCTGCATGCATGTTTGTTCACCTTTAATACAAGGCAAAGCAGATAGCTAGCCCTACATTTCACGACATGCATTAGGATGTGAATTCGTACTGCGCCGGCCATGCATGAAAATTGAAGAGAAGTTTAATTGCAATACCTGCCGCATCCCGTGGAGCCGGTTTACCCTTGAGAGGACTGCGTTTATCCCGACAGCGAACGCCCCTCCAATGGGGAACCTCTCTGTACAGGCGCTGCTTAGCCATTCCAGCCAACTCGGCACAACATGATATAAAGACTTATCCTCCTCACTAAGATAAATTTCACTCACTACAGCATCCCGGGCTAGGGATGATTTGTTTACAGGAAATCGATAACCATTGAAAGAGATTAAAGAAAACAGTGATAAATAGCACTGGGTGCAGGGTATATTTGAGTGATATGGGGGGCGTGCTAGGGTGAAGGAGGGAAGAACAAATACACAGACAGACATGCACATGGCCAGTCTGTCTCTCAGTCTCAGCCTGGGTTTTATTAATATCTCAAGTGCATCGGCATTCCGCAACTGCCATAAATCTGGTAGGAATTTTCCCTGACTGAGCAAAAGCCCCTGGGCTGCAACAAAGACAGGGGAAAGGAGGTTCTGCGCAAGCAGGCAGGCAGGCCCGGTCTTCGGTGAGGAAGACAAGAGAAAACATGCCTCACGAGGGTGCCCTGAGTTAACACCACATTAAACCCCAGCTGATAGATGCGGTTGCTTGTTAGAGGGGTGCCAAAAGTTGTTTGTTAGGTACCGGAAGTTTGTTGGGCAAAAGATACCTACCGATACAAACGCGGGCCATGACCATGACTCTCTGGTTGTTTACCTTCATGAATTCCATATTTCCTGCTTAGCCCATCCACACACACAAGATGAAATTGTCACACTATGCTCTGCTCAGCTTTTTTTGCGAGCACAAATGTACTTGTCAAACATCAATGACTTAAATACAGCAAGTTCATGATGGCAAATGAACCGATGCAAATCAAGCGTCTGTTACTTCGTCAATGATCATCATCCAGGCAGGATTATTTAGAGCTATTACGATTAGCGAAGTTAGCAGCTCACAAGTGTTGGAATACGATGCCAAGAAGAGGAGGCCTGGCAGGGGCTGGGTAACTGGCTGGGGATGTAGCCAGCTAGCTAGCTAGCTAGGCCAGGCCAGCAGTCCCTCCCGCAGGCTACATAAAACGGCATTGGCCAGCGACCCACCATGTTCAATTGCATCCCTGGTATGCCGAGATGTTGGTCTAGTAGGTCATCCGAAGGGGTAGCTATTTGCCAGTCAGTTACCCCTGATGAGATAGCTGGAACAGCCGCAGTCGACTCCGCCAAAATCCCAGGGAGATACGTGCCCTTCATCCCATCCTCCTTCCCTCCCGATAGTACACCACCACATTGGGGGTGGGGTGCCGAGCCAAGATAATTTATTGACAGATGCATTCATCATTAGTCACTGCTCTATCTGTTTCATTTCATCTGATGGAGTGTGTACTTTTCACAACACCCGAAACATTTACGTTAAGCCCTTGCCCACCCACCAACTGCACAAACATATCTCATCCCCATCCTAAACTGTGTACGGGAGGAAGGTGCATGCGCTTGATGCCATCCCCCGGCTAAAATCTTTTCAATCAGCTTGTATAATTGCCATTCAATTCAAAAGGTCATGTTGAAAGATGTTTAAAGGGGAAGTCCATCCTGATAGTAAGTTGGTTTTAATAGAAGCAGAAAAAATGAGAGAAACAGGTCGTTGAAAGTTTGAGCAAAAACGGAATAAAAATAAGAAAATTACACATTTTTGAAGGTGCCATCAATCAAACACAAATCGATAACTCTGTGACATATCTTGCGAGATCCCTCCCATTTGCCCTCTACTTAAAAACTTAAAAACTTTATATTTTCCATTGAAAACTTTCAATCATACATTCAACCTAAATATACTTATTGGAAATATATTTTTAGAAGACCCCTATATGAAACAAATCAATTCCTTCATCAACAACTAAGAAAATGAAAGTTTATGAAATTTCCTGTACAGAGCAAATTGGAGAAGAGCTCACAAGATACGTCACAGTGTTGCCAATTTGTGTTTCACTGACTTTTCGATTTCTAATTTGATATTGCTCAGCAATTTCTCTAATTTTTCTGCTCTTTATTAAAACCATCTTAATATCAGGGTGGACTTCCCCTTTAAATTTGAAAGTACATGCACATATTCCACGCTACTCCTTGATCACAATTCTCTCTCATCATTTATAGCCCTTGTACAAAGATAGAGGTCTACACTTCAGACCAGGGAGGCAAAGATAGAGTACAATCATTCAGAAAGATCACTTACTATATCAAAGTAGATGTACAATCCCTTGAAATTTGCATTTGTCACCTAAAATTGAATCTACATGTAAATTCAAACGCCGAATATGCCAATATATGAAAACGAGACAAAAATGTACAAAAGGATAATCTATAAAATACACAAAAAACAAAATACGACCGAGCCTCTCATATTCATTCATCAGATTAAATTATGTTTCTGTTACAGGAACATGATCAGTGGTTACAGGGGACTGCTCACTAGTTGACAATAATACTTTGCTCTCATCAGCTTCAAATATTTTCTTTTTCAAAGAGAACAGTGCAAATTTAAACATTCTCTAAATGAATATAAAAGCAACTTATAACAAGATTAATTAACATTAACATTGATGTGCTGGGATTATATGAACATATATGTTGTCTTCTTTTCTTAAAACATGTACCCCTTAGGCATTCACTAGCAGAATATATATTTTTATTTCAGGGGTTGATTTCATAGGCTTACATATACCGCTAGCTGTACAATTTATAGTAGCAATAGCTCCCCTTTAACTTTAATCACATATTTCTGAATGTCAAAATACTTATTTTATCAAACTGAAATATGTAGGACTTCAACTACGTGAAACTTTTGGGCAATAGCAAGATAAAGCAGGAATTCATGACCATGGAGGGTTCCAATTAATGCTTACTTTTGATCAGTAGAAGATAAGATTTGAAATAACTCTGGGTTATTCTCACTGGTAACTTTGTACTGAAAACATGATATTCCGGCCAATCAAAGTCGAAAGAAGCCTTTTTTTTTTAAGTGGGCATGTTTTTACGTTCTAATAATTTTCAACAAATTCTACTAAAACTGACTAAAAATGTCTACTGTATGTATTTCACAAGTAGGTACACAATGTAGGTCTACAAGCTCTGGGAAATTCTACATGTATTTGCATCGCCCGTTCTGAGATATTGGTTCTCTAGAAGACCTTCTCTTACGGTAAAACTAGAAACTTGTCACTAATTATATAACAATCATGGAAAGCTGTTAGCATGTTCAAAAATATTTTGTAACCGTTATTTTAAAAGGCAAAAAATGTTGATTCAAATCCTTTATATTTTCTGTTAGCAAGGAGATTTCATGTTCTTGGTGTACAAGTCTAAAACACTTGAATTTTTGCTTTTGAATATATCTTATTTTGAGGCAACAAATGGCTCTCCATAATGTTTAAGTCCAACTTAAAGTTAAGTTTGACTTAGGATCTTTGTGAAACACCCCCCTGCACGCATCAGTTTCTATTTTTTTTTTACATAGCACTCATGAGGTGCAAATGGGCGCATGAAGAGTGTTCGTTGTACCCCCACGGTACAGAATTATGCCAGGCATTCGCCAGGATTAGGTCCTGTAATTGAATTGAAGAGGGGGGCTCTAGCATATAAACTGGTGCCTGTGATGAACACAAGGCAACAATTGTCGTGACAGGACAGACAAATAGATGATCCAAATCACTTACCGGCCACAAGTCTCAAAGTAGCCCCATCATGGGGGCCGTGCAGAGAATGAAGATCAACTCCTGTGGAATTTCCATTTGCTAAAGAGAGTTCAGATGTCAAGTTGGATAATTAAATTACTGAAATATCATACAGTATTAACACAAGTTTTCTTGCAACAGAATTGATTATAAAGTGTAGTTAAAAATATAAAAGTTAATAAGTCTTAACAATAATCTACATGAACGTGTAGATCCATTTTTCACATTTATTTGTTTCAGTAAATCATTGTATTTACCCTATTTCATGAACATGCCTTCTAATGACATTCCTATTATTCGTATTTTGAATAGACAAATGGACCGACATAGAAAAAGGAAAAAAATCAAATTCAACAAACAAACTTGTCTCACAAAAACTACTAAGTAAACAACCCCTCCTATAAAAATGAACCAGTATGTTGCAATGTCTCATATTAATGTCTGCATAATCTATAAGCTAGTAGGAAACTATGATTGGTATTTATTGCGCAAACATGGCATTATACTAGTTGGTTCACATGAGAGGCTGTAAACTTTAAGCTCGGGTCGTGGTTTTAAACTTGGGAGGTTAACTTGTAGTTATGGATCATGTGGTTAAAAACTTAAAGCTTACTTGTCATAAACCATGAGCGATCTTATGGTTCCCGCGATAACTACAAGTAGTGTAGGGTCCTCGCGCAAAGTTATGTGCTGCATGCACACAATTAAATTTCAAGTTTCACCAGCATAATTTAGCCTATAGTTTTAGTGATTGCTTGCCCAGTATTTACTTTAAAACTCTGAAAACTCTTTGTTTCAGTCATGCGCAAACACTTGTCGTTGTTAGTGGATCTTTGTTTAAATCTTTGAGGTTTGTTCACACTAAACTAAAAGCTTAAAAATCACAACAGTCCCGTGTAAACCCAGTCACAACATAACATCTCGTGTGAACCCAGCCACTATGTAACATCCTGTGTGAACCCAGCCACTATATAACATCCTGTGTGAACCCGGCCACTATATCACATCCCAGTGTGAACCCGGCCACTATATAATGTGCCAGTGTACCTCAGGAGTGTGTTTGCGGAGAGATCTTTGTGGCCTCGCTGTTCCTGGTACCCTGTAGAGACTGGGCCCAGCATCTGATTAACAACAGCCATGCCAGTTCATCAAAATGATAAGGGTGGGGGTATTAAACTCGAATGTGGGCTTGTTATAAGGGGGTTAGTCTGTAACTGAACACTTTTTAAATTCATTTTCAAAAATAATATTTTCATAACAGCCGACTACCATGTTTGCCCGATGCGTAACATGCTTCAAGACTACACTGCACCCACACAAGATGTACTAAGTTCTTTTGGGGGTGAAGATTGCGTCTGAAACCTAGTAATTTTCCTCCCCCCCCCCCCCCCCCCTCCTCCCCCTTTTTAGCAGGAAAAGGGAGAAGGGAGAATAATTCTACTTTGTTCATAAAATTTAGTTTAGTTATTCTAGTAAAGAAAGTTACTCTAGTATAGAAAGATTCTCCAGGAATAATGAGTTAGGTTTTTTTTTTTAAAGTATAGCCAATTTCAGAGCTTTTCAAGGAAACACGCTCACTTTCTAAGCTGTTAGATATTAATACATATTTAATGCAAAGCTATTAAGTGCGTCTAGACCAGACAAGGATCTAAGCTATGGAAATTTATCAGCGTAAAGGGTTTGAGAAGGTTAGGATGGGTAGGGTGGGGGAATTAATTGAGACTGGCAGGGTACCAGGGGATGTAGGTCAAATGGTTATTAGGGAGGGCCAATGAAGGGGCGATAATTAGAGCATCAAATTATGGTACAAACTATCTAATAAATATTATAACAGACGTTGGTGACCTAACAATTACTTAACATCATCCTTCTTGTATGCCTCCACAAGGCAATTTGGCCTTTTCTGTTTACTTCCCTATTTTCATTTTCTCATATATTGCAAATGCTTATTATTGAATACAGATATCTTTGTATTGTTTTTATTGAAAATGGAAATGAATAAAACAAATTTAATTGAATATTCATGTTTGAGCTGTATAGTATCTTAATGCTATCATAAAAACATTATGTTAGTGTTACAGCATAAATAGGTAAACAATTAATACATGTATCCATATTCAAAACAATTGATTCCTTTTGATGAAATTCTCAAGGAGAAGTCAGGGCTTGTATTTTGCATTATTTTTAAAATTACTTTGGCATGATAAATTCATGTCCATTCCTTGATTAAAGGGCATAGGCCATCTTGATGTTTGTTAAAATGGTTGCGAGGGTACATTGGACACAAGGATAGGGTTAAGAACAAATATTCTGAGTGTTGATAGAAGGAAGGGGTCACGCAGATGTACATGTGTAAAAGGGCATTGACAATTCAATGTCTTTTCCATACATTTATCATAATAGTCTGTATGAACAGCCTCATTGCAACAGAGAACATACAGCATATTAAACATAAACACTAAATTCAGAATATCCTGAAGTAATTTGCCATTCTCCTTTATCAAATCCTTCATGTTCTGTTTAAAAAATCTTTGAAAATCAAGAAACTACCATTTGACCAGTACATACAAAGAACAACAGTCACACAAAAAGTGATAAGGCATTACGAATGGGATGGGGGGGACACTAATGTGTTTTAAATGTAGGGCTATCTCTCCCTTACAAGTTGACGAAATTCCCATGGCAACGCGATACTGATTTGTATTTGTTTTCATTTGCTTTCCTTCCACACTAAAAGCTGGTCTAAAAGAAGAGAAGAAATGTGATCCACAAGAAAACAAATATGGGTGTCTTGGAAGGCTACGGGTTATATTTATTTCAATTTCGAAAGCATTATCTTGAGGTATATTTGGCTTATTTGCCCACAGACATGTCTCTCGAGGGCTCTGCCACTATCAAATGTAACATACCTAAACAGACAAACTAACAACCCTTAATCATCGGCAAATCAGGCTGGTTGATTAGACTAAGATGAATCATGAAACCCTGGATGGGTTAGGTCTGTTCTGCTGGACTCTACCTACAGTACTCCATCATTAAACTAACTCTACATCTTATCTTGATATACTGAACGATTGATGGTATGCTATAAACTAACCGACTACACAGGAGCAGCATGTGACTCAGAGAGTGAAAGACTCAGAGAGAGGGGGGGTAGGATGAGTTAACAGACAAGTTGTCTGAGCTAAAGCCAGGCAGGACGAGGCAGAGCATAATTTGCAATCATGAAGTGGCTGCTGAGAAGTTCTTGAGAGCGTGGTAAGTGCTTCAAAAGATTTGTTTTTGAATCATTAACACTGATTTGCACAGAGTGAGAGTGAAAGCATGACAGGTCTAACAAAGAAAAAGAAAGTCCTCATTAGGAGCAAAAGGTTAGTTTCCTTTGATGCATAATATAGGAAATCACTAATCCAAAAGTAAAGCTATATTTTTTTACCCTTACAAATATATCACCAAATTTAATGGATGGTTTTGATGATCTTTGCTGCCAGGTAAGTGTATGAGCACATGAATTCCAAATTTAAGTTATTTTTTGTTCCTGTGAAATTTATATCATATACATTTCAATGTTTTCAATTGGTAATAGTATATTGGAAGTTATAGAAATGTGTTTAAATGGCTTGTTTAAGTGTTTACTAATGAACGATAAAGGACGTTCCCACCTACTGTAAATAATGTATGTGAAGCTGGGCATGATTTGCCAGGGACACGACACCAGAAAGTGTACCAGCACATATCATTTCACAAGAAGCATGCAAGATAAACTGCTTGATAAAAAAAAAATGCTAGGTTTAAATATAGCAACACCACATTTATACAAATACAAATAAGACATATCAAAAGAATCTATCAAGGAATACCACAAGACTATCATCTCTCGTTTTCACTCTTTTACTGGTGAGCCAAGGCAGACATCATGCTTATGATAATTATGAAAATCTGGACAATATACCAACATTTTCCCTGGCATAATGACATTAGTTCTGCATGAGAAGCAATATCTGCAAATTGGTATTGGGTAGCCTCAGTTACCACTGGTAATTTTCTGACATATGGGCAAGCGGTATCGGTAAAGCCTGGATTCTTTTGTAATGTGCGATTGACCTTTCTAAGGAAATAACTTAGTCTACATCAACAGACATGACTAACTGTACCCTCCTTTCAAAATTTTACAACCATTTGTAATCTCTGCACATTATATTTTCAAATGGATTCAGCATTTATCCAACACTGTACAAAAAAAAGCTGGGAGAACCGTGGGAATCTCGCATACCACTTAACTTCCTGACTGATCAATGATGTAGCATTTGAACGATTCCAGTCATAAAAATCAAAGTTTAGATTTACAACTACATTCTCAGCCACGGTTCATTTGTAGGTTACCCACATCAGAAGTAACGGAACAGACATTCATATATCGAGGATTACGGGATAGCATTTCTACATTTACAAAAATAGCTGAGCTGCGTTATCAGTAACAAATAGATCATATTGAGTTATATTTTCACAACTGCGGCAGTGGATGGTAGAGTGCAAGCTCAAATCTGTGAGGAATCAATCAAAAATGTAAATAATAGAATGAGTAGACAAAATAAAGAGACGGGGAGAAAGACAAAGACTGAAAAGGGACAAAGAGAAAGGGAGTAGGGAAATTAGACAAGGCAAGAGAGAGAGAGAGAGACAGAGAGAGAGAGAGAGAGAGAGACAGAGAGAGAGAGAGAGACAGAGAGAGAGAGCGAGCAAGGGCAAAATATAAAATAATGAAGATTCTTGACTTGCGCAGTTTTCTAAACCCCAGACATCATGCTGAGCTGCATCTGTTTAATATGCAAGCAGCAGAGGCAAATTGGCAAAGCTTGTCAGCCTTTGATCCCGGCCATTATTTTTCAGATAACTGAAATATGGTTTCTTTTTTATCCTTCCATTGTACAGCTTCCATTGAAAACTTACAAAAGCGAAGGAGACAGACTTGCTCTTTGTTGGTTTCTTGACTCATTTTCAACCTAGTAACAAATAATCTTTCTAGACAAAAAATTCAAAATCTTTACTAGCCACATATTTCTCAGAATTATTGAAAAGTTTATTGTGTCATGACTCAGTTCATGAACAATTCTGAATTATAAAGAAATCTTCCACACTAAACATAAAAACATATTTTTTTTTATTTTTTTTTTAGTTACATACTTTCAAGGTGAATCAATACTTAATTTGCAATAAATGTAGATAAAAATGTCAACTAACTTCCTACAGTGTACATGTACAATGATGATTTCTTAGGAGCGGCATTTAATTTCTTTTTTTTTTTTGGGGGGGGGGTGGTTATCTTTTGGTCAATAGGCAGCATATTCTGGATTTTAATTATGTATTGTCATTCAAATAGTGATAAAATTAAGGCTGCTATCGCCTCAAGCTTCTTAGCTTATGATAGTTGGCCTCTGCATTTATCTTGATTATTTTTACTTACCTCCATACTTTCAAGCTTTCAATTATGTATTTTTTTTTAAATATTTTATTTTGTGTGTATTAAGTTGTCACTCTTGATGTAAATCAATTATATTATATACTATTATTGTTATTTGAATGTTTTGTATTTGATTTATCAATAAATGCAGAAACATCTGCTAAAAAAAAAAAAAAAAAGAATACATAGTGCTCAAAACTAGTGTTTATGAGCTACATGTACCCAACATTTAGCCAAGCTACAATGTACAATGATGTGCTCTGAAATTCCCCCAACTGATTTCTCATTTACTACACACGGGTGGAGAGTGGCAAATTGCCCAAAAATGTTCTACAGCAGGCCTTTTATTGTTTTAAGAAGAAAGAGTCACACACCATTTACTTGTACACTACATTCACAGTGCCTCTATTTGAATTTCAACAATTTCAGAAAAATGCTTCACTGATTGCATTTACATACCCACAAATTATTCTCATTAGCTGTACTAATTACCCCATTACAGGAAAAGCAACCCCAAGGGAGGGTGGCATTTACACTCAAGTCAGCTTTGTTATGTTCATTAGAATGAACAGACCACTATGAACAAAGGAATCCGGCAAATTGTCCGCTCTAATGTGTCGCAATTACCACAGAAGAGCGGGAAAGGTTGTTAACTACAATACAAAGGTTGACAAAGTCCAGTGTTGTATTTCTTGTATTCTTAATCTAAATAGATGCTTGGCATGAATGCTAGAAGAGCCATAGTTGGCCACTTATGCAAAGTAGAAATGGTAATTCTCAAAACATCATTCACAATTCCCATTTTGCCTTTCAATTTATTCCTTTTTTCAATAGGAAGCACTAAGAAAACACAAACACTCTCATCTCCCTGTTTTTTCTCCATCACACTTTTGCGATTTTTCAAAAGCAAACAACAATTTGATTTCAAGTATTGCTTTGTTTGTCACATCTCCTCTCTTCACAACAGAAATCTAAGCAAAACATAAACTATCTGGTTTATTTAAAATTTTCTCCATTGTGCATATCTTTGTTTTCTGCTTTCATAAAAATAAACTTATTGCGGAGGTTGGATTGCCCTACAAAAGGTAGCCTATCAAGTCGATGCATATAGGCATACATGTATCCACCATATGTATCTTCTTGCAGAGTTTGCCATAATTGGATTTCCCTGTATTTCTAACGAACAAGCAAATACATATACATGTACTTAATCCTGTAGAGTCTGTGCGTGAAAGACCTAGGGTTGAAATTCTGAAATTTGATTGAAATTCAGATGGGGGAGGCTGAAGCCTCTTATTGAACATGAATCAAACCAAGGCACCCAGGTGAAACTAATATTTATGCGGCGAAGTGCGACTAATCACCAAGGAAAACAGCTCCAGATGAAAGCTTGCGGAGAATGGCAGCCAGGTAATGGCTTTGTACAAAATTTGCCCACTATAGATCAAATATATTCATCTTGATAAATGTGCCTTGCACAGTACTAGTAGTAACAAGGATTGACCCCCCCCCCCCTCTTTTTATGGGGGGGGGGGGGCAGACATTGAGTGTGTATGTACAGTGAAGCAATGTTGTTGTTTTTGCCTTGAAGACATTTCATTCAGTGTGTAATTTCTTTGAATGAGGCCCATTTACACAGCCCAAACACCATTTTGAAAAATCATTGATTTTGGGGACTGTCATTTACACTACTGGAAAAACCCATAAAAAACCTACTGGTGTTTGCTCCTTCTGATATTTTAGTGAGTAGTGTGCTCTGCCTGCTATCGCACAAAACAAGGAAAGTCACATGACTAAGAAACAAAAATCATTTACCGATTGTTTTGAGAGCAGGCATTTACACTGCAAAATGCAGTGAAATTTCGGCCAGCATTTCAAAAATCCACACTCCAGAGGTGAATTTTTGATATATATTTTTTTAGAAACACCAGAATGTGAGAAAAATCGATGATTTTTGCTTGTACATGTAGCTGATCTTTCATTCAGTGTGCATTTTATAGATACAAATCATATGAAAGTTGTCATCTTTAAAGGGAAATTAAACTCTACAGCTTTGGACGCAAGATCAGCGAAAATAACTTCAAGAAGCAAGATCTTGACTACTTCAAGTAAAATTTAAAAAATGCAAAGTGTAGGTTCATGTGCCTTGATACAAAGCAAAGTCTTTTATCTTAATTTTTACTCAGGGCTTCTTCATACTTCACTGTGGTTTTATCACAATTATTATGCATGGTGCATTTCTTCAATATAGCACTTATATAGTACAGCATCTTGAGCATAATTTAAAAGTAAAGAACAAGCTGTGGTTAATTCCTAGCTGCTTTAATAACCATCTTCACCATTACGCTTCAGGAATCTAAAACAAAGTTTTTTAAGAAGACACTGAAAGAGCAATTATCTAGCAACGTTCATCATTTGTTTCTTTATCTCGCGCAAGAACGAACACTGCATATCGCTCATGACAAGGCTTGAATCACGCACAGGTGAGTCAGTGGTAGGCTCCCCGCATGCACACATGGAAATGGTAAAAATCAATTTCAACTCATGTTATATGCATCGATGGGTCCCCAAACTAATAAACCTATCTTGTCATCTCAGTTTGAGTCTCGATTCCTCTTCACTTCACTAAATTTCAGCCCCTTCTGCATCGATGCTGCTGCACATGCAAAAGGGATTTGGATCAAGCTGGTCTAATCTCCAGGCTAAATTATTTAAATAAAATAAAACTGTGACAATTGCAGAATTCTCAAAACAACATACGCACAAGTAACGATATTTTGCCTGTGAAGGTAGATAACATATGAAGGTTCCAACGATCGTTGTAGAACCATCGCTATTTTCAAAGTGCCTCATTGTAAAATAATTTTATTCAAGAAACTCTAGAGAAAAGAGATGTATCAGTCTGAGAACAAGGCTTTCAAAGAGAATTATGAAGACATGCTCCATGCAAGTTTGTCTACCAGTCGAATCTCATTTCCATACAGAATCCAGTGAAGTGTTCTGCTCATTAATGCTGCATGACTTGCCCCTCTGTCAGCTAAGGGAAAAAAAGGGGGGGAGAATAGGGGCGCTTGTCCTTCGGGTACCCAACCAGCCTCTAATCCAATCATTACAGGTATGAGTAATAAAAATTCAGTTTGCAACGTAACAGAATAGGGTATGTGCAATGACTTTCTTGGTTGAAGATGATGTCTTCATGTGATAGACCTCCCTGCAGCACTCTCCCCCTCCCCCTCTCGCCAACCGGACATTTCTTTCTTTTATTCAGAAGACTGCTTCTTCAGCCTTGAACTTCACATCTGCAATGGAGGTTTTAAATCCAAGAGGTACTTACTATTCCATCACTAGCTCTTTTCGGATTGACTGTATGATGTCGCATAAAAGACTTTTCATTTCCCTTCTCACCCCCCCCCCCCTAAAAAAATCTACTAAGATAAACCTTGCCAGTTTCTCCATCTCCTTTCTTTCAAATTAGTCATAAGTGTACATAAAATGTTGAAATGCTTATGGTTGAAATGAGGACCGTTATCATCAGCTTGAGTTTGAAAAATAACCCACTATTTTAACTACATGTATCCCGATCCCAAAATAACCAGTTAATTTGTGTCCTCATCAGCCTGAAATGGCAATTAGCAGGATATTTGGCCGAGAACATATTCAGAGAAAATTTGGTCTTGTTTCCAAAATATCCTACTATTTAGGAAATAGTGGGCTAATTTGCGCCCGTCCAAGCTAGTTTGTGATGAGCATATTGGTCTGGTGAAGACGCAATTTCAAGCTTCGGGATAATATCCAGAGTCTGAAAATAGCAGATTATTTGGTAAACTCGAGCTGATGAGGATAGGCCTATGGAGACCTTCCTTGGCTTTCATCTAAAAACATTCTAAGGAAGTGATAAAAAACATTCTCTTTATCTCATGGGGTCTGTTTCAAATAAATATGTTTGTGTCATGATGAGCTGCTGTATTACCAATGACACAGATTCTTCTTTTTATCTCTCTCTCTCTCTCTTTCTCTCTAAATCAACGTGCACATTCCACCTGTAAGCTCCAATCATAAACTTAATGGCTCATATTCTTTACAAGATGCATTCCAGCTGCATAAAAATTCATTTAATTTTTAGTGATCATAACAACTCTACATTCCTTTTTGTATTGGTATGTGGAAAGTAACATCATACTAACACGACCCTTTTTTTTTTTTTAACAGGAAAAAAAGAAAATTCTATTCCCTTTTAAACTTGATGCTAACTTTAGGTATTAAATGGAATCACATTTTGAGAGAAAGTGACTTTCAGTCATTCTGAATTTACATACTTGGCTTGTTTGGATCAAGGAGTTATCATATCTGTTTGGACCAGCAAAATACAAACAAAATGATTAAAATTAATTATAAGTTATAACAGCGGTTATAATCTGTTATATTCTGTTGTAATGTAATTCTGGACTACAAGAAAGATTTCATTATACTTATTTGCTCATTCATCATATATAATAGGCCTACATCATCAACCAGAGCTTGTTTCTGAGATAAACAGTCTTGAACATTCAGTGAAGGTTTTGATTCATTTGATGAGAACATTATCATCCATCATTAACACAACTCAAGATGGTTCCAGGTACTGGTAGAATAGTATCCCCTGACCTAGAAAATTGATTTCATACAGTCATGATAAAGGTCATATTAGCCCTGTATTTCATGAAAACCCCCAACAATAGTTCGAGGTAAATCTCATCAAATTTTGTTTTCATCTCCTGTGTTTGTAATAGACCTAAATTGTTTTGGGATCAGAGTTGGGAAAGGAATCTAAAGTGGCAAGCATAATAAGGATAGGTCATTTTTTTCTGTGCCAATCAATTCAAATTATGGGAGAGAAATTGCGGGTATTTTCGTTGTAGAAGTTTTTGTATTTTCTTCTTTGCTCCCTCCCTCACAGTAGGGAATGCTAAGGAGAGTTCTGGGGGGTGTTTCACAAAAAATCCTAAGTCGAACTTAAATATTATGGAGAGCCATTTGTAGCCTTAAAATAAAATATATTCAAAAGCAAAATTCAAGTATCTTGGATTTTTTTATAAATTCCACATCAGCAACATGATATCTCCCATGATAATAGAAACTATGAATGATTTGAATCAACATTTTAAGCCTCTCAAAAAACTTTTACAAAATATTTTCAAAGATGCTAACGGCTTTCCATCATTTATAAGTCCAACTTAGAGATAAGTTCAACTTCGGATCTTTGTGAAAGACCCCCCAGGATTGGTATGGCAGCCAGGCAGGGTGGCAGGGTAGCAGGGAGGAGAGGAGGGACGATGCGACCTCTAGGTGCTGTGCCTGCCGACCGGTCCCACGACTGTCAGATCAGTTTATTTTGAGAACTGGAAACTGATGGATCATGATGCGTGACCCAGTGAGATGCAATTCATGTCAGACACCACAGTCAGGGTCAAAGTGGAAAAGATGATGGAGCTAAAAATAAGGGAGGCAACCAGATAGTATGCACAAACAATCCTTATTCAGTTGCTAAGTATAGGGTCTGAACTTACTGTGTTCTGGACTAACCAAGGGCCAAGACTCTTCAAACTAGGCTAGACTCAAGTTGCAAAGGAGTTTTCTTTTAAATGCCACAATAAGGTCTGCTCCTACCAATTTGCTCTATTTGTATAAAGTTAGATAGGCATTGCTTACATTGTGTTAGAACCTTATAACCCCGCAGTACTAGATTACTATAAAATTAGATAAAGGAAAAGCGCAAAAAAAGAGGTCAAATATTTAATTCCATAACAAAATCATATTCTACTAGTAACTACATGTAGTTCCAATGGAAACGTCTAAAACGCAGGTACACCATATAAACCATATGAAGCTCTCTTTCACACATGTACATTACGCTATCTACAGGCTGCCAGTAGTTCACAATTAGAAATGTAAATTTTCTTTAAAAGAAAATATTTGTACAAGCTTGAAAATAGCTCTGCCCCTAACTTAAATGTGTTTTGTATATACCTCCAAAACAAACTCATTGCAATAATTACAGGGATGCCAACCTTTCAGAGCACAAATCAGTAACCATAAGGCTCAAAATCAGTAATTTGGGGAATAAATCAGTAATTTCCTATGCGGCGCCATGAATCTTAAAAGAATGGCAAGCGGACGCATGCGCGCATGATTATTTGAAATTTGTTGTGATTTTACTCCCACAAAGTTGCTAAATATTGATTTTCAGTTCATCACAACACATAAGTTTTCAATGAAAAATTGGCTTCTATTAAGAGAATACTTGATAATTCCATCTTTCTCATGCAGCGAGTGCTGGATGGCCACCATACTGTACAGCACTTGCTACGATAGATCCCTATGCGCAAAAAAAAAAAAAAAAAAAACGTAATTTTTAGACAACATTCCTCCGTACTGCCGTAATGGTCGTTAATTTCCGTACCAATTACGGGAAATCCGTACTAGTTGGCATCTCTGTAATTATGGTCTACTCCTCAAGCCTGCAATAGACAATGTGTTATGTTCATATGTTTCTGATGCTTGACAACCCAATATTCCTCCATCTATATAAACCATCAAGGAATCATCTTACACTTCACTTGACAAACGATGTCTCTTACGAAATTGAAAAGCACAAGTCAACTTTCAATTGCTTTCTATCTCGCTTGCACACTGTGTTGGCTATTGTGTAAACCGTGCAATTGAGTGAGGACAGCATATCACAATCAGAAAGAGCCAATATAAATCAAATTAGGCTTTCATTGTCCTTGGTGAGGACATGTACAATTGAAAGGGCATGTTCAACTGCAAACGAAGATACATTTGATTCTTTCTTTTTTTTTTCCAGAGAAGGGAAGATATTATCACGGTACGTGTGCAATGGAGCAAACATGCGGAAGGCTGGAATAGATGGGACTGACAGTTGGAGAAGGGATGCGGTAGGCATCAGATGATGAAGGATGAATTCAAAGAGGAAGAAGAGGAGGAGGGGGAGTGTGAGATAAACGCATGTAGATGATGCATGATGGACTTAAGTATATAGCAATTTATGTATCTTCCACCAATTACACGTTTGCTTGAATAATTCAGGGCTAGAAAGGAAATCTAGCTGACTTAGGTCTACCGTACATTGTGTGAATACTTTCTACACAAGACATACATGACATACATAAATTACAGCACATGGTACACATTCATGCAGAAGGCATAACTTCTTGTTACATATTAAAGAAGACTTTTAATCATTTCAGTTATCCTAACTATAGAGTACCTTTAATTTTAAAGATGCCACACCCCCCTTTCCCTCCCCCTACGTCCTAATATCTACAATGTATGAAGAATGTTTGTGAAAATGAGGAAGAACTTGTAGATTTTATTATCAACATATCTTAGCTTGATGACATGACCTTTGAATGTTGGTGGAGTATACACCCTCCTGTTACACCTGCCTGTGCCACTCCACCACCATCTTGCTCCAAATATGCTTCCAGTTACATGTAGTCTAACGCCGAGACCCTGTTCCGGCTATTCCAATAACCTCACTTCTTGACAAAACTAGTGTATTATTAATTTAGCAAATCTTGATGGTCCTAATCAAATTCAATTTTGATTGATTTAAGTTGATTTTGAAGTAGAAAAATACTCATGTTGTAAAAGACAAGAAATAGAGATATCTTTTTCTCTTCTATTCATAGTGTTGCAACGTATACATAGGGGGGGGGGGGGACAGGGCATATTCTTCCTTGAAAGTTGTAACTATTTCTCTCCTTCAATCGCTAGCACAATGCAAATATCCCATGTGACACTTTGCCACATTGAATGTGTTGAGAAACAACATAAATCGGTGCAATGTACATGTAGGAGATAAAAGGCTAGATCGCTAAATCCAGATTCCTGACAAACTTGTCAAAGACTCCTATCTCTTTATTTCTTTCCATTTAGAGGTAAGAAAACTGTTCCAAAATTTCTGACTAGAAATTTGGAGTAGAATAACAGACAGAACTACAAATTAGGGCTATGAAAACAACCTATCTCTCATCTATATTTCACATTGTACTACATTACCAGTACCAGTATGTGGGTACAGTACACAGAGAAAAGGTATTTAGGCCACATCACAAATGGAAAATCCATCCCATTGCAGCTCAGGAGGGTGCCGTAAAAAGGGCGGGAGCGCTGGCTGTGCTAAAAAAAGAGCACATGGCCTCGCTAGCCCAAGCCAGCCATCGCCATGAATAAAGCACTTTGCCAGCTAGGGGGATCAGCTGTAATGGCGATGATAAGAGAAGGCTTGAGAAAGCACTCCATGAAGGGAGACAGTCTTCATACATACACATGTACATGTAGCTCCATATTGAACACCAGAAAACCATACGCATTTAAAGAGTGGTGGGACTACATGGTGGTCCAGGGTCTTATGCATTTGGGGGGATCATCATGGTACACTTCAAAAGCTTTTCATCAGATAACTGGTATCAGTAAAATAAAGGGGCAGTGCTGATATGCATCATATCTCTAAAATATGTCCACTTAATGGTATTTAGGTATTAACATTTTTGGATACAAAAACCCATACCATAGATGCCCTAATCTTTTGAGAAACAGTCATAGGCTTATTCTGTGACAGTGATGATGGTGGGTTGTTCAAAGACAAAGGCATAGTTCAATTACCTTGATCATATACACTATACACTATACACCGGAGTGTTGGCTCAGTCAGTAGAGCGTCCGCCTCACAACCGGAAGGTCGTGGGTTCGAACCCCGGCCGCGTCATACCAAAAGACGTTAAAAGATGGGAGTTGTTGCTACCTTGTTTGGCGTTCAACAATAAGGGATAGAGCAACGTCGATCTGGCGCTGCTCAGTGGCTGCCGGGCTCACGATCAATTGGGCAAAAAGAATTTCCGTTTCGGTTTAATAAAATTTGGAGTGGACTATTAGGCTATTATTATTATTATTATTATTATTATGACACTCATGACTAATTCGAACATCTAATTTGTTATGATTTCATGAGCTGTTCCACACCTCTATTCTAATCACTGCATTGCCCATGTTTACCCCGGTCTTGACCCCTTCCTTTATGTAAATCCTCGGTTTCCTTTCTTCAGCCAAAAGAGGGCTCTTTAAATAAATTTTCTCACACTGAAACAGAATTCCCAAGTGGCAGGCAGGAGCATATTATTTTTAGCTGAAGGGCTTATAAATAAGAGAGTAGCCCGTCATTCAATATCACCTTTGCTTTGAAAACCCAAGAACTAAGGCCTTACAACGGAAATTTACTTCGCTGCAAAGAAAATAGAACGAGAAAAGGTGACTAAATACTCCAAACCAGAGGCAGAAGTCTCCCATACCAGACACATAGTGCAATGTCACCATCTCCAGAAAGATTGGTCTTCGTAGGACTCCCAGAGTAGGTTTTGATAAGTGTCTACTAAAAAAGAAATCTTGATTTTGATTGGAAAGTGTATTTCAATGAAGGTCCCTCAAGAAGTTGCACAACTGTATAAGACATCAGTATGAATAGTAGACAGGCAAGGTATTCATTCTAGTTGTCTTTACAACCTTATCATAATCTTTGGTCTAATTTTTTTTTATAGATCTTGTCCTAGACTTAAAACAGAGAGCATGTAGGTGTGTTCGAGTTATTATTTTTCCAAGTGACAATCACAGAGCTCATTTGAATGTTACACTCTAGATAATAATCAATTCAAGCTTTCACTGAACATCCACTTTTCAAAGAGGAAATGATTTACAGTAAGCTATCCCATTACAAACTGACAAATCAGCCAATTATACTTGCTGGTTGGTAGGTGGTATAGTTTACACTCTTCATATGATGGTAAGGGGGCCTGTAGCAACCAGACTAAAGGAAAAGAATAGTACTTTATATCAGCGTCTTTCATGAAAAGAAAAGAGGGTCCCGGGTCCATTCAAGAAAGGCTTGTAACAGTATCTATCTACCTTGACATAGAGTTACCTTTGCTTTCAAAACCACCTCCCAAAATGAAGACTGTAAGGGGATTAGGTCCTGCCCTCTGGAATATTTTCAGAGGTCAGCTGGGGTCACGTTCTAAATGCAAATCGATGAAAAGAGCTCAAAATCTTGGTAGAAAGGAATTAGAATTCAATGCCTTGAAGGTCCTCTGACTACTGCTGCAGCTATTTTTGTACAGCGCATGCATTACATTTTTACACTAGGAATTAATACAAAAGAAATGTGAATTGTGGTTAAAACTTTCAAGAAGGAAATGTGTATTCTAGGCTTTTAATGTAAGGGTACTTAATGCAACAAAAATAAATTGCCTGGAACATACCGTACTTTACAGTAACATGTGGTGCAGCTACATTTCTTTTGGTTTCTCATTTCATGCTAATTAATTATAATGAAAACATTATTTGCATCCTGCTATTTGTTTCATTCTGTGGTGTAACATATCTAACCAATCCAGGAAATATAATAGAAAAATTAAAGAGAAAAAAAAAAGAATTCTAACTAATTTCCATCTTTCTCTTCAGACATTAACCAGTTCACCTCGCAATAGTCGAAAACCACAAAGCACATCTCGTGAAAAGACTACAAATTATGTTCGACTTTCTGAGCATGAAATGAAGCACAAATACATTTGAAATATTCTGGTTTGCTCTCAATAGCCAAGTCATCAGATCATTGAATTTAAATGAATTTTCTTCGCTAATAAGAAGAGCTGTAGCACACCTCATGTACTTCAAATGGGGAATGATGTCACCTTTAAAAAAAAATACTCCTGTGTGTAAGATAGTGCTACTGATGTATTGTCTCTTATAAATCAAGTCAATATGTGAATGTTTCTCTGAACAAGAAAAGGTAAAACGCTAAATTGTAATTTGTAAAATTATGAGCATACTATTGAAATTCAAGATTACTCATGTATTTGTTCAACACTGCATTGAGGTCTTTCAAGCATGGTCTAATCAAAATGGCCACCTTAAAGCTGTAGGTTAAGCCAGGAATGCCAAATATTATGTTCAAGGAGTGTAATTTGACTTTCTTCCTCCCTCCCTACCACATGCCAACCGTTATCAGAATCACAGCACCTGATCTTTGAACCCTCTCGGGTCAGGTTCAAATATCTTAACATATGAGCTTCCTTTCTGCTGAGCTATGCTTAGCTATGCAAACCACCACACCCATTCTCCATCACCCCGAAAAAAAAGAGAGAGAAGATATATGAATATGCAAAGTAGGTGGAGGTAACCCACTGCTCCCACTTTCTCTCTTTCAACAACAGATGGCTCACTGCACTTTAGCTTGTCGTCTGGCTTCCCACGGTGTATCAAATATATGGGGCTGAACATGGAGGGAGCATGCCTTATGTTTGAAGGTGCTCTTCTGGCCAGATGTGAACAACAGAGGGGGTACTTTCTCAATAGCAAGCTGCTGTGAAAAAGACTGGTACACCACTGGTTACTTATAAAACGCAATTGGTGGTCCATACAACAATTTTCCTTCAAGAGACAAAATTCAAAAGCTAGGAACTGGATGAGTGTACCCAAAATCAAAATCAAGTATATATATTCTACAAAGTATTCTCTAATTTTTTGGGAGAAAAGCAAGATAAAATGTGATTCATACAATGTACTCGTATTCTATTTAGGGGAATATGGATAACTCTCAACATTTTAACTACATACCAAATCACAGCTGTGATGATATCAGTCATTCAGCAATAATGTCAAGCAAGAGGGGTTTTTTAAAACTCTGTTTGTACACCTGGCAGCATTTAACTAGGATACTCTAAAAGTCTGATGGAGTCAGAGTTGCTTTAAAAACTGAAATAAACACCTTGCATTCCAACAGATTGCAAAACACTTTAAATATAGTGCTAGCTTATTTGTAATGAATGTTTAAAACAAGTTGCAAGTTTAAAATGGAAACATTTAGCCTAAAGCTATTCTTTATCCACGGTCATTGAAAGCAGAATGCAAGTAATGCAGTTTGAATACGGTATGCTAAAAAATTACAGCACCATGTACATGCACCGTTTTATGAACAAGTCTCTGAAAAAATGACATCTGCTACTCGATTCTTACTACAATCCTTCCAACAATTAATAGTTGAGGAATATAAAGGCTTGAAATACGTACCATAATCCAGTCCTGTAAGACATGGCTTGACGGATTACAAACCCAAAGCATGGTGATCCCTGTAGAAGGTGTGACAATACCGGTCATAAAGTTCATTACTAAAGGGTCGTTCATAAAGATACTAAGTCATGAACAAGACTCTGAAATAACCATCTTACATCTGCTACAATCCTTCTAACAATTAATGATTGGGAAATTAAAGGCTTAAATACGTACCATAATCCAGTCCTGTAAGAGATGGCTCAACATATTACAAACCGAAAGCATGGTTAACCCTGTAGGAGGTGTGACGATCCCAGGCAAAACGTCCATTACTGAAGGGTCGTTCATAAAGATAGACTAAAGGTCTGGAAGTTGCCTCGCGTGGCAAATTACCATGTGAAACAATACGGCCTGGTTGCCCTCTGTGCTTTTCTTATCAGTACACCGAACTTGATTAAACAATGGACTAGTTAAGTTTTAATGATAGATAAAAAGGACTGTACCAAATTAGACTTTGATTCAGGTGATAAAAGTCAGAGTTTGGCTGGATTATATCGCATGTAGGTTATTGCTTATGTTCAGTATGGAAAACTGGCACAATGCACATTAGTGGAAAAAGTGGGTTTGTCACATGCAAGACTAGGCACTGCCCATTTTCTTGGCTAACGAAGTAAAGAGGAAGAAATTAATCAAAAGAAGAAGAAAATAACAATATGGGGAGCGGGTAGTTCGGATCATAAATAAACTCTCAATGACAAGGCCGACTTCCTATATCGCATCATCCTATATGATCATGTAGGCGTAGATTATGGCATAGTTTTATCAGGATGTTGTAATACAGGTTTGAAAGTCCTTATATCACATCCCAAAATACAAATTACCTGTACGTACATACAGGGTATAAGAATTCAATTACACCTGTACCTGTAGGTAACAGGCAATTTGTACCTGTGGATGTGATATAAGAACTTTCAAACCATACAGATGTATATATCTGCATCAAAACCAAGCAGAAGATAGATTTCAAATGAAAGTCATTTGAGTGTAAAAAAAAAAGGAAGGAAATTTATTAAAGGTAAAGACCAGTATTTGCAACGCCCCAATTTCAAAAAATGAAATGGAAGCTCTCATTACCAATCATGTGAAAGAATATGTTTTGACTAATACATGATGATAAAAAATTTGCCGGGAAACCGCCTACTAATTCATATATTTGGTAAATTTATTTCTCTCATGGTCTGGTGAGAGAGATAGGGTAGTCCCATATACATCTTTATGTGTATAGTGCTTGTAACTTTACGAAGAATGGGCCAAATTTCTTATCATTTTGATGATTCCAGAACCTTGCAGATGCTAGATGCTAGATGATCAACCTTTTCTGATCGATTCCACAACGTTTCTTTCACAATGCAATCGCATGACCATTACTGGTCTTTACCTTTAATAATGATATAAAATAATTAGTGGCGAATGTAACTGCAGTGTGTCTACTGAGGGATATGATTTAATCAACATATTACTGTGCATAATACATCACATGTAGGTTCATGTACACTGCACACTGTGCACAGTCATAGACATAGCCAACCAATGCACAGTAACCTGAAAGAGGCAACCAATAGATAACCAAAGGTAAAAGGTTGGTTTGCATAATATTTATCATTCATAGTTCCCCCCTTTTGGCCCACACTGCATTGTGTACGATCACATGCATGATAACTAATAGTCTAAGCAAGGTTATATACTGGTAGAAAATCTGGGTTGTATTAAAACAACACAATGTCGATTCTCTAAACATATGCCTAATGCCTACATGTATTAAAAATAGCACCAGCATTTCCATACAATTTCCTTGATATTACATGTACATGTACACTGTAGGCCTAAATTATAGTGGTGACCACAACAATATGGTTCTTATAATATATTATGCAAAACATTTTTAATAGAAGTTGAGAATTTTGCAAAAATGTCATGAGTGGTCCGGATTTGTGAAAGTTTAAAGCAGCATAATAATAGAATTACACTCAATCATAATATAAATTTTTTTGCAATTTGCATATTTTTCTTCAATTCACAGTAATGTTGGTTTACACAAATTAAAATAATCAGACAATGGAATTACAGGAACACTGTATTTTAGTCTGTGTGGAGCCAAAAGGGCGTTGACTCACTTTACACATACTGTATTTAACGCCCTTCTGTCCCCCCCCCCCCCCCAAAAAAAAAAAAAAAAATTGTTCCTTTAATAACTGATTATCAGGTAACCTTATAGAATCAATCCTTCTAAATTATCAATGTAGACCCAATGTAGACCAAATGTAGTTGTGGGATTCTTTGCATACAGGTATTATTGCAACTCATGGACAAACAGATTCAAGCACACTTATTATTGGCCTGTTTGGCTGATCATCATCCCCAATACATCTATAGGCCTACAAATGACAAAACAAATGCCCCACTTACAGACACCTACAGGTGAACATGTATTTTTTGTATCTCATATGGTTATTAATTCCACAAATTGAAAGTTTGAAACATATCTACATATTAATGAAAGTAAAAACATATCATACATGCACATAGTCTCCTGTAACAAAAGATCACACAACCAGGAATACTATACTGAGCTGATGCACATGAAACCAAATTGGCATGATCAATGTCAATACTGAAAAAGAGATATAATGGCACGCAACAACTCAATCAGGGCTGTCACTAGCTACCCCCCCCCCCCTCCCACATCACATGAATGAAACTTAATCAATCAAAGTGTTTTAATTGCAATGGCTGCATGCATAATTGCAGTACAATTGGTTAAAGTTATTTGGCTGATAACAGCTCTATCTAGACTGTCAGTGGCTGATCATGTAATTAGATACTGTATCATACAGTTCTAGGAATACCGGCTGGTTTCACTGGTAGCCAATGCTTTCAACAAATATATAATCCCCATTTTCACTGCAATAATTGAATGCATAATTTGTGTGTAAACCAGAGCTAGACATTAAAGGGTCATTCCATCGGGTTGGGTCATAAATTGTGACATGAAGGTTCAAAATTCAGAGTTGGTGAATAATTTGTTTATTGTTATATCCTGTTTCTAACACCAATCCTACAATAGATTCCATTGGAATTGTGTGTATTCCTTTGCACACTTTCATTTAAAATGAAAAAACAGACACAACAAAATACCAACGTTACAAGGACATCTTTTTTTACTTGCTCATTTATTTTCTGACCTGAAACTTTGTTACAGTCTGTACTCCACTTTTTTTTGGTGTGGAAAACATTAAGATGATGGGAGCAATAGTTTAGAATACTCAAAACTTGAACACAGCAACATTATATCAACTTATAAACATGAAACAAACGAGGAACTAGCAATTTTTAGATCATGTTTTTCTTCTAAAGGGTTATCTTTTCTCTTGCATAGAAAATCTTGGCTGCATTCTAAGAAATGTGCCAATTAATTGATGCATGAAACATATTAAATGAGATGATGACACAAATGAAAGGAAAGCTGCAAGATTTATGGTCTATATTCACCTCAACACCTCGAGTTACCAATGTTACATGGACATCATGTCTGAGTAACATCCGTATGATATTAGAGTTACTGACCTCTTATACTCATTTAAACATGACAGACTATATCAAATGTCATCTGAAATATCTTTCATCCATTGACCAGTAAATAAAAAAACAAAATATTCATACAATAGGTGTATTGGTTGATATTAATGATTAACTTTATACTTCTTCAAAATAGTGATTAGATTGGAAAGATCTTCGTTTCCAGGAATATTTCGATGACTTGTCATTTTGCCTGCTCTCTTGATCGATCTCTCTGCCGGAGCTGAATCCTTAGGCAGCAATCTAATAAATATGCATGAAAAATAAATAAATAAAAACAAATGAGTAAACAATGAGATGAGATAAAAATAAAACAAAACTGTAAATTGCTTCTGTGACTTTTCATTTCAAAATGTGTGTTCTGGTTGATAATTATGAGTACTTGTACATTGTAACATTGTAAGAATTAAGGATGGAACAACTACACAGAGGATTGCAAGATGGATAAGGAGGCATCATCCTCACGTTTGGCTCGTTTTGCATGCCCAAATAGAAGTAGGTATTTGGTTTTCATTTATTATTATTTATTATTCTTTTAAGTTAAATATTTGTGTTAAATTATTAATTTCTTATTTTTTTTGTTTGTTGTTATTTATCATTATTGTTTTATATCTTATTTTTTGGAGGGGAGGGTAGGTGGTGAAAACCCTTGAACCTCCCTTTAACCTTTGTAGGAGGGGGGAGTGGGAGCCACATGGCAAACATCAATAATGATTTTATTTTTAAAAAAAATATTTAAAAAAAAATTATTAAAAAAAAAAAAAAAAAAAAAAAAAATCATTATGTATCCAATTTTAATTGAATCGGGGGAGGGGGTCGCATGCCCTCTCCCCTTTAGCTCTCTCCATTTTTCTCTATCTCAACTCCAACCCCCTTTTTTGCCCAAAAGTTGGATATGTTGGGCCTTAGATTTAACTTCCTAACAATTTTAAATAACTTGTGTTTTTCCTTAGGCTTAGCCATCATTTTTCAATGACAAGTTATGGCATCATATAATTAATATTAATTAATTTAACAGTTTTGAGAAAAATTCTGAGGTATAGGAACATCAGTTATATCTTTATTTACGGGATTCTTATAACAAAATTCAATTTCTGTCTAAGAAATTAGCTTTTTAAGGGGAAAAGTCCGGCAACGATTTTGCATGTTTCGTTATAACACATATATCAGTATGTGGGACAACAGTAAAATATTAACTCACACGTGATGGTTTTGAAACCGTTTTAAGCTATAAATAACACAATTTTACACGGAATTACATTTAAACAAAATGGAATTTCATTGTCTATGATAATAATTCGGGCTATAAAAATAACTTAAAATACATATTACGTACCAATTTGGGCGCTGACGGGCGAAAATGGCTGCCCGACGTTATATGGACATTGTCACATTTGTGGTTGCAGCTCAGGGGTAGGTCGTCGCACACCATCAAAAAACATGTGTGCGCGTTCGTGAATAACTAGCAGGTCATTTTAACACCAAAAACTGAAGCTAGCGGGCTGGTTTGATCTCAAACACCGTAATTTCACACCGACGTTACTAAATTATGAAGGACATCGCGGGGGATTGTTGTGGTAATTTAATTATTTTCTTGTATTTACCGACCGATTTAATCGTCATTCTTTTAACATATGTTCATCAGGGGTTGTACCTTCCTAATAAGATGAAAGTTTCTGAGAAAATATCCTGCTAAATTTGTGTAAAATGTTAGATTACCGCCGTTACGAAAAAAGTGCTTAGGACATTGTTGGTAACGTCGGTATTGTGTTTTTTCAATATGGGATAACTTGCCGATTTTTTGCACATTTCACCTGAGCTTCTCAGACATAGTAGGGGTATTAAAGGTGACATGTTTTAAGTAGGAAACATTGCATTATGATGAATTTTTTTCCAGAAATGAGTTCAAGAAAATGACTTGTTTTCATGTCACAACTTTCACCCTTAAAATCGCTGAGACATCGGTAGTTGAACTCTCACCAAAAAAAAAATATGATGAACAAGTTTCTGTTTTCACGTTTATTTATTCTGTCATACATTACTCTTAAATAAAATATACTTTTAATTTTCTAAATATACATTTAAATTTGAGAAAATAGCTTCTAAACATTCAAACACATGAAAATGCTGAAAAGACCCAACCCGATGGAATGACCCATTAATGAAGTATATGCCCATCAAAACATCTCCCACATCACATAGATATGAGCCGATGCACTTGGACCCTCCATATTTTCCTCCAGACCCCCCAAAAACCCTCTCACATTGTAGGAAAAAAAAGAAGAAGAAGGCTTTCATTCACAGAGGTTAAGGTGGGATTTGTTATAGAAAAGGGGAGAGATTTCCCTTCAGCCAGGCTTTTCACAGTGGTATTCATCTCTTTGGATGTTTAGCAGAGCCAACCTGTTTCCCACTCCTAAAGCATATTTCTTACCCCTGCCCTTCAAGCAACAATTGTGATGGTGAAGGCATAGCAATGTAATAAATGCAATTTCAGCCCGTGCCTTTTCAAGAAACAAGGCTAGCAGATAGAATACAAACATGTATAACTACAGCGCATAGAGACATATTGTGATATGCGCTATAAGTACTGTATATTATTATTAACTACTATCAGGGAATCCCAATTCCCTGCACCTATGAAACATTTCAGCACTCAAAATGTCTCTTACTTTTACCTGTCACGGTACACTCCACTTGAAACCTGACCTTCTTCATGAATGGTTCCTAAGCTGTCGCAACTCGATGCATTCATGAGCAAATGAGATGCCCGTAAGGATCAAACTAATGTCTCGCGCTGCTGCTACGGTGGTAAAGCATCTCAATTCTAGGGATGTGCATTTGATTATGGCATTGATTATTCATGTTGCACACATCCTACGCCAGGATATTGTCTCTTCAGCGTAGGCCCTCTCTGGGGCCCACGCTCTTAAGACTAAAGCTAGTGTTCAGTTGTCGAAAGGTCAAACGTGGATCAACAGACAAGGTTACGATAAACACTCCTGCAATGCCAGAAGGGCACTTCTGACACATGGGTCCTTCTGGTTGTAAAACGTCACAGCTACAAAATTTATGCAAATCCTTATTTTCTTCCGGTAATCTTCGAATTTGGAGTGGTCTCTGTCGGAAACTACAATATCATCTATCAGATGACTCAGAGTTATAGCAATATGTATTTCTTGAATATCGATACCAGTGTCTTATCTGGAATTCTCAGATTCAATGGTGGATATGCTCCTTTACATGTAGGCAAATAATGCTATTCATTTTGTGTAGCATCCCACTTTCCATAAACATTGAAGCCTGAAATAATACAATAACCCTGGAAATCTATTTACATCACCCACTGTATACAGGAATGCATCATTCTTCAACTCGGCGCCATCACGTATAGTAAGGGATCATAGTATAGATTTCCTTTGATTACCACACACCCATGATATATTTACATGTATCTATACCATGACTCTACCATTCATCATCATCTACCAGTGAAAGTCAAGATGGATGTGGGTGATGAGGATGACGCACACAAGTCATCTCTCTCTCTCTCTCTCACGCTCTCTGTCTGTCTCTCTCTCGCTCTCTCCATCTCTCTCTGTCTGTCTCTCGCTCTCTCTGTGTTTCCCTGTCTCTTTCTCTCTCTCCATCTCTCTCTCTCTCTCTCTTTCTCTGCCGCAGACTCACGGAGCGGAGACCAATATCTATTTTTTTCTCCCTGGATTCATTTGATCTGCTGGATGCGATTTTGAATCGTATGGATGGATGGTGATATGGGGGGTTAGGATAGATGACTGTGCACTTGGCTAAGATGATATGTACACTGCATCTCCCATCAGGCGTGCAGACGAAAGGGATCGGCTTGCGTCTTCATCGAGATTAAAGCTAGCATATTTCATGGGGATTTTTCTTCTTTATGGATTCTATACAGAACCTGGTAAAACTATCAAGACGATGAAAAGCGGTCCAGAATAAGCACCCAAGAACATTTCAAGAAAGAGATAATCTTCATTCCAACATGGTATCCTATATGGATCTTTAAAACAATTAATTTATGAGCTGCATTGCATACAAAATATGAATAAATTGCTAAATTTGATCATTTACAAATAATAAAATAACCTTATTAAACTTCTTCATTGCTGCTTACACATAAATGTAGTCAAATTGGTAAGCCTGTATGATTTTAGAAAATGAAATGAAATTCCCCTGGTGAATAGAATAATAGATACTGTGGTTGGAAACTAGCTCAGAAAGATAATGAAGCATCTAGCATTGTACCAATACAACAATATATTTATGTTAAATCCATCCTAAACAAAAACTGTCTAACTCTAAGGCATTTAATTGAGGTGTACATGCATGCTGACACTTTGATTTGAACATTTCTCAGTCCCTAATTGTCTTGGGGCATATGAATGCTCCCATGGCGAAGAGAGGGGAGGATCCATCAGCTGATCGTAGAGGAAGATCTCATTTCCATGCGCTAAGTGCTAGTGACAGATTAAATAAACTAACAGCTTTACATATCTACCCAATTAAGAAGACATGCTTGAGCTTTCAATCAGCGTGTTTCCACAGAAAACATCGACACGGTATTTTCCGTGTCATACCGTGTCATACCGGGTCAGTTTTCCTGTGGAAACACAAGCGTGTCGGGTCGAGTCGACCGAGATGCGGATTCTCAGATCCACCTCTGGGAGGTGGATCTTGACGTGTCGACCCCAAAGAACTCCCTGTAAAATCTCTGTGGAAACACACAGCGACAAACCGTGTCTGGCGGAGCATCAGAGCGCGCGAAGCCCCAATCACCACTGCAGCGTGATTGGTTGAAATACGCGTATACAATAATATGTTTATATACGCGCTGTACGTAACAATGAAAAATGTACGTCACAATAGAATAGCGTGGAATCCTGAGTAGATCTGAAACCACGATCGAGGTCAAAGGTTGAATCTTGACTTCCGATTGACACGGCATTTTCCTGACTTGGAACACGGAATCGGGGCGAATCGGAATGCTGCGCTCTGTGGAAACAGATTGGTTTAATACCGTGTCGCCGCGACACGGTATTTCAATCCGGAAAAGATAATCCGGGTTTCACTTTTTTTCTGTGGAAACACGCTGAATGACTACTCTTTGATATCATCATGGCACATTATACTGCAACATGTGGACAGGTTGGATTTCAGATCAGGCTAAGATACATGTAGGTCATTACGTTCTAATTACAAATTAATACTACACTGTACATCAACAAGCTATTAACATGAATTAAAAGTTTCCTTTCGTATACTCTCTTAATTGTGTAAATTGCATTGTCCTTTGCCACTATCTTGCCAACCTACGGTATACAAATGTCTATTACAGGATTACATCTAAAAAAAAATACATAATACAAAAAAAAAAAAAAAATAAAATGATGTATTGTAGACATAAAACTTTAACATGACTGCCACTCTCTGTAAAAAAAAAGTGTAGAGTAAAATTAAACATCAATCACAAAGTGCTTATAATGTCTGTACCAGATAGCCTGAATGATATTACGGTTTCATGATTCATCCCATCACACAAATGATGGTTTTTACTAATTGGCTTTGAAAAATCACCCAAGCTGTAGCTTTCATGACTAATGGGTTGCACATACAATGTAGAAATTCTTGGTCAACAAAAACACTGTTCCTTTTAAATGCAGGCAATCTAGAATGTGCTGTTATTAGCAAATTATTATTGTGTACAAATTAATAGCTTAGTGCCCTGTTGAGAATATGCTTAGGGGTAAATAGAGCTTGAAGTTGAAGTACAGCAACTGCATATCATGCAAGCAATTGATCTGGCATGTGTATCATCATTATTGCACTAACACAAGGAAACTTAGGAGTAAATTGTTAAAAATCAACTGCTTTCGTTTTCCATTTTTGTCTCTTCTTCAAAATCCACAATATCCCGAGGTCAACTAACACCAAAATGTTTCAAATTGGATGTATTTCTAAATGAACTAAGATTTGAAATGTGTATCGGTATATCACCAATTTGTCCCTCTTCTCAATTTCTAACTTTCTTTTTAATAATTGTTTATACCTGTAGCTCTGATATCACAAACTACCTACAGATGCATGAGATGGTAGTTTTTGATGTGATGTGCCTGCTATGCAAGACTACAGGTACATGTAGGTATTACATCACAGTCAATCATGGAGACATAACCGTATTTTATTGGTATCATCATCATCAGATTACAGAGATGTAGTAGAAAGTTTCTAGAAACCTGTTGACATCCTGGTATGCATTAATATGTTGCTCCATAGTCAATAGCTGCATTTGCAGTGCAAGCAAAAATTGTCAAGTTTTCTCACAACTGACGGCAAACAACGATATTAAAACCAAAATCAAAAAAATTCACCCCTGGAGTATTTTTTGTAAAGGTATAGACCAGTTTTGGAAACGCCCCCCTCTCAAAAAATCAAACGGAAGCTCTTATTACCAATCATGTGAAAGAATATGTTTTTACTAATACTTGATGATACAAATTTTGCCCGGAAACCGCCTACTAATTGATATATTTGGTAAATTATTATCCGGACCGGATAGATATATCGTGCACATGTCGCGTAGTCCCATATACATCTTTCTGTGTAGGCTACAGTGCTTGTAACTTTACGAAGACTGGGCCAAATTTCTTATCATTTTGATGATTCCAGAACCTTGCAGTACACACCAATATTTATATGCCTGATGATCAACCTTTTCTGATCGATTCCATGTTTCTTTCACAATGCAATCGCATGATCAGAACTGGTCTTTACCTTTAAACGCCAGAAGAAATTTAACTGATTTTTGCAGTGTAAATGCCTGCTATCAAAACATTGGAGAATGATTCCGGTTATTGGTAGGGACACTGATTTTCCGTTAAAAAAAATGGCCTTTTCCATTTCAGAAAATCTGGAATTCCGTTTCAGATGGGCTGAAAAACGGAAATTCCGTTTTGCCATAGACTTTGTACACATGAAAAAACTAAATTTCTGTTTACCGTATTTGCCGGCGATAAGGCCGCAGTGTTTTTGGAAGAAAAAATATCCAAAAGTCGGGGTGCGGCCTTTACACGACAACAACAAAATTCAGCGGTCAAAACATCACGTCCATTTGCACGTATGGGACTATATGAACGGTAGCATGACTAGACAACGGTACAGGACAATTCTAGAATAACTCCACACAACTTACCAACAATTTTATGTTGCAAAGTTGGCATGAAGACGAAAAAACTTATTTTTCTAATAGAATCTGCCGATAGATCTAGATCTAAGTCTGTACCATTGCATCGCCAAAAAGTAAACAAAGGGACAGGCCGTTACTTACGAAGCTAGCTGCCGCGCAACGCAACTGCGCAGGTCGAAAAAAAGCTATTCGAATTACACCGCACATCGAGGTAGGGGCATTATAGGATACCAATTCTGCGTGCGATACAGTACTAGCTTAAAAGTCGATGAAGATCTGCTAAATTACGATCATTTTTTAGGTTAACTTCTTGTAAATTTATAAGAATATTGATGAATTTGGTATCAGTTTGTAAACAAAAAGAGTGTTCTACAAGAAAATTACGATCATTTTGTTTGGTCCGTTTTTTTTTTTTTTTTTTTTCCCTCTACGAAATGTCAAAGTTTGGGGTGCGGCCTATACGGCACTGCGGCCTTATCGCCGGCAAATACGGTACATAAGATTTTCATTAAAACATGAACTTGTAGGGTACGAATGTTTTATTAAAACAGCCGCCTTTGACAAGCCACTGATAACCACTGGATAAACTTGATGCAAAATAATAGTGAAAATATAGACCCCTACAAAAGGACCTAAGGTCTAGGCTACACCTACGAAAAATTATCAAATGTTTAGATTTACCAACTTCAAATTCAAACTTAGACAAGCAGACTAAAGTTAGCGGAATGTGTCAGAACACGATACAGTACTACCGACGTCGACGAAAACATTTCAGTCTTCGCTGTCATGTCAGCGATCCGCGATCGATCAATTTTAGGCACACATGCCAGCCCCTTTTTCGAACTGTACAACAGCGTGTCAACAATATCGCCGCACTTACCGCCTGCTGCTGGCGTGTGCGTGCCTAGTATAGAGTACCGAAGCTGTGACGTCATAAAAATCAATTTTCAGAATTTCTCAATTTTTTCTTCATATTCCGAAAGAACATCAAAATTAATTTCCAAATGTCGAAAACCAATTGCATATGTTAAGTATTGGCTGAGATATGAACATCTGAATAAATATACTCCCCATAGGAACTCAGTGTTATATGCTCTGGCTCCTAATGGTTAGGAGCCAGAGCATATAACACTGAGTTCCCATAGGACATATATTCATTCAGATGGTCATATCTCAGCCAATACTTAACATATTCAATTGGTTTTCGACATTTGGACTTTATTTTTGATGTTCTTTCGGAATATGAAGAAAAAATTGAGAAATTCTAAAAATAAATGATGACGTCACACTTCACCACTCTATTACGTCTACGTAATAGTGCCCCTAACGATCTCTATTGGTCCAGCGAAACAAAATGGCAGCACCCTGTCTCCTAAGAATCTGTCGAATATCGCTAAATATTCTGAATTATTAACCATGATTTTAGACCCGATATTTTTTCACTGCATAACGAGTCACAAAAATAGTGTAAGTTTTACGATTTTCTTCTTGAAAAATGAAAAGTTTTGAGGTAAAAGGGGTTTTCTGCGATTTTCTGTTTCAAATGGTCATTTCCGTGAATTCCGTCCGTTTTCCGTGATCGCGGAAAAGACAGTGTCCCTATATTGGTCATGTGACTCTCCTCACTTCCGTTTCAAAATGGTGTTTGGACAGCGTAAACGGGCCTAATATTGCATGAACATGCACTGTTACACCTCTGGTCCTCACAAATTTAAACAAACAAGGAACTTGCACTTCCTGTTCTTGACTGATTATAATTTCTTTTTCATCTATTTTTGCTTAATGTTTATCTTTAGTGACAATTGATGACACCTA